>CAUYQG010168752.1:0-10310 GCA_963574415.1 Tarsius wallacei | reverse complement strand
TTTTTTGATTTATTGTAGAGATGAGGTCTTGCTTGCCCAGGCGGGTCTCGAACCCGCGGGCTCAGGCAATCCACTCACCTCAGCCTCCCAAAGGCGCGGGATTACAGGCTGAGCCACCGAGCCCGGCTTGTTTTTTTTTGTTTGTCTGTTTTTAATAAGTCAGAGTCTCACTCTGTTGCCCAGGCTGGACTGCAATGGCATGCTCACAGCCACTCCAGCATCAACCTGCTGGGCTCAGGTAATCCTTCCGCCTCAGCCTTCCAAGTAGCCAGAACTACAGGCACACGCTACTGCTCCCTGCTAATTTTTTATTTTATAGTAGAGACGAGGTCTCACCAAGCTGGTCTCAAACCCTGGGCTTGGCAATCCTCTCGCCTCGGCCTCCCAAAGGATTACAGGCTTAAGCCCACCGTGCCTGGTCTTGGAGGTTTTTTGCAATTTAATTCATGCACCATAAAATGTACCGTTGTAGAGGGCACAAATCGGTAATTTTTCATAAATTCACAAGATTGTGCACTATCACCACTACCTTCAGAATGTTTTCATCGCCCATAAAGAAACCCATATCCATCAGCGGTTATTCTCCATCATTTTTTTCTCCTAGTCCCTGGAAACTACTAATCTACTGTCTGTCCCTGTGGACTTGCCTATTCTGGACATTTCATCTAAGTGAAATTATACAATTTGTGACCTTTTGTGTCTGGCTTTTTTCACTTAGCATACTGCTTCTAAGATTCATCCATGTTGCGGAATGTATCAGTACTTCATTCCTTTTTATGACTGAATAGTATTCCATTGTATGGGCATTCCATATTTTGTTTATCAGTTGATGGACGTTTGAGTTGTTTCCATTTTTTGGCTATTATGAATAATATTGTTATTTATGTACAGACTTGTCTGTGCATATGCATTTCAGTTTTCTTTGCCTAGGAGCTGATTTGCTGGGTCATATGATAACTCTATGTTTAACTTTTTGAAGAACTGCCAAACAATTTCCCACAGTGGCTGAACCATTTTTATATTTCCACTAGCATTATATGAGGGCTCTGATTTCTCCACATCCTTGTCAACACTTGTTATTGTCTATCTTTTTTTAAAATTATAGCCATCCTAGTGGGTATAAAGTGATATCTCATTGTGGGCTTTGATTTGCATTTTTCTGATGACAAAGGGGACTAATGATATTGAGTTTTGTTTTTCTTTGGAGTAGGAGTCTCACTCTGTTGCCCAGGCTGGAGTGCAGTAGTAAGCTCACAGCCACTGCAGGCTTGACATGCTGGGCTTAGGAGATCCTTCCACCTCAGCCTTCCAAGTAGCTGGAACCACAGGCATGCGCCACCACATCTGGCTAATATTTGTTGATTTATTGTAGGGATGAGGTCTGGCCAAGTTGCCCAGGCTCGTCTCAAACCCCTGGACTCAGGCAATTCTCTCACCTCCTCCTCCCAAAGTGCTGGGGTTACAAGCATGAGCCACTGTGCCCAGGTGATATTGAATATGTTTTTATGAGATTATTGGCCATTTGTATACCTCATTGGGTATATATCTATTCAAATCCTTTGCCCATTTTAAATTGCTTGTCTTTTTATTTTATTTTTTTGAGTTGGAGTCTCACTCTGTCACCCAGGCTGAAGTGCAGTGGCAAGCTCACGGCTACTGCAGCCTCGACCTGCTGGGCTCCCATGATCCTTCCACCTCAGTCTTCCAAGTAGTTGGAACTACAGGCACGCAACACCACGCCCAGCTAATTTTTTTTTTTATTTATTTATTGTAGAGATGAGGGCTCGCTAAGTTGCCCAGGCTGGTCTCGAACCTGTGGGCTCAGGGAATTCTCTCATTTCAGCCTCCCAAAGTTCTGGAATTATAAGCATGAGCCACCACGCCCAGTCATCTTTTAATTGTTGAGTTGGTAAGATTCTGGATACAAGTTTCTTGTCAGATAAAAGATTTACAAATATTTTTCCCATTCTGGGGGTTATTTTTTACTTTTATGATGGTGTCTTCGGAAGCACAAGTTTTCAATATTGGTGAAGTACATCTTATCTACCCTGGATCTATTCTTAGTTACCTTCTATGTTAGCAGCCTGACCCTTAGGTAAATCAGTCTAGCCTTTCTTGTTACTTCCAATTCTCCTTTCTACACATTATCCTGATCTGTACCATAGAGATGCTGAAGAAAGTAGAACAAATCCAATATCTTCTTTAGAATGTGAAAAGAAAAGTCTGTGACCTCCTATATTTTCATATTTTTGTCCCTTTCTGATAAACAAAAATATTTAAGCACAAGATTCATTTTTCTGAGAATATGAGTCTTTATATTTATTTCATCAGATTTTCAAAGCTGTCCATAATGTCAAGAATATTTAAAAATATGCCTTGCTCTCTTGTTTTTCAGGAAAATTAGACCTAGAACACTTGAGTGATTTAGTGATTTGGCCAAGGCCACCAAGTTTGTTAGTGACCGTTCTGCAGCCACTCAGTATCTTAGTTCGTTTTTCTGTTGTTATAAAGGAATGCCCGAGGCTGGGCAATTTATAAGGAAAGGAGGTTTATTGGTTCATGGTTCTGCAAGATGTGCAAGAAGCATGATGTCAGCATCCGCTTCTGGTGAGGGCATCAGTCTGTTTCCACTCATGGCGGAAAGAGGAGGGGAGCTGGCGTGTGCAGGGATCACATATGAGAGAGGAAGCAAGAGAGAGGTGGGTGGAGGTGCCAGGCTCTTTTGAACACTAGCTCTCGGGTGAACTAATACGGGGAGGACTCGCTCACTCCCCACCCCACACGCAGGGAGGGCATTGATCTATTCATGAGAGATCCACCCTTTGACTCAAAACCCTCCCATGCGGCTCCACCTCCAACACCGGAGATCAAATTTCAACATGAGATGGGTGGGGGGAGAGTCAAGCATCCAAACGTAGCTCTCAAGTTTTCTCATTCTCCCTCACCCACTATCAACATCATCCCATGTATCATGATGACTATATTTTTAATTTTTAATTTAATTGTTTGAGTGGAAGTCTTACTCCATCGCCCAGGCTGGGGCACAGTGGCACGCTCACAGCCATCCCAGCGTCGACCTGCTTGGGCTCAGCCTTCCAAGTAGCAAGAACCACAGGCACACGCTACCATGCCCGGCTTATTTTTTATGTATTGTAGAGACAAGGTCTGGCCAAGTTGCCTGGGCTGGTCTCAAACCCACAGTCTCAGGCAATCTGCTCACCCTCGGTCTCCTAAAGTGCTGGGATTATAGGCTGAGCCACCGAGCTCCGCCATGTTGACTATAGAATTCCCATATTGCAGGTAAATTTCTCCTGGAGCAAAATATGAATCCAGTATCAACATTTTATTAAATATTTATTTGGCTTGACATGGTGGCTTATGCCTGTAAAATCCCAGCACTTTGGGAGGCTGAGGTAGAAGGATCACTGAAACCCAGGCCTGGGCAGCATAGCTAGACCTTGTCGCTACAAGAAGTAAAAAATAAGCCGATGCGGTGGTGTGTCCCTACAATTCCAGCTATCCTGGAGACTGAGGTGGAAGTATTGCCTGAGCCCAGGAGGTAGAGGCTGCAGTGAGCTGTGATTGTGCCACTGCACTTCAGCCTGGGTGACAGAGTGAGACTCCAACTCAATCAATAAAGTATGTGTCTAAGACCAGGGCAGATCTTGGTGGGTGGTGAAGATAAGGTACAGCACCACTTGGCTGGGGCTCACTGTAAACAAACTGCATGTTTGTTTGTTTTTTTTAATTGAAGTTTGACTCTGTTGCCCAGGCTGGAGTGCAGTGGCACAATCACAGCCACCACAGCCTCGACCTGCTGGACTCAAGTGATCCTTCCACCTCAGACTTCCAAGTAGCTGGAACTACAAGTGTGCATCACCACACTTGGCTAACTTTTTGGATTTATTGTAGAGACGAGGACTTGCCATGTTGCCCAGGCTGGTCTCCAACCTCTGAGCTCAGGCAATCCTCTCTCCTCCGCCTCCCAAACTGCTGGGATGACAGGGGTAAGCCACCGCACCTGGCCAGCAGATTTAAATTGTGGAAGTGTCAGTGGTGAGGAGCAAATGGAAATCAGGGACATTAGCACTTAGCAAAGTGGGGAGCAGGTTAGATGGAGCAACTGGCAACCCTGAGTGGTCCCTTCTCCCATTATAGATGAGTGAAATCTCTTCAGGTGCTGCCTTCAAAGAGCGTTTTATAAACTTTCCGGTTGGCTTTTTACTTCTGGACTTTTTTTTTTGCAGTCAGCAAAGAAGTTTTTAAATGCTTACTTGGGCCTCAAGGTTAATGCTTTAAAAGGTCTGTTTTTTTGTTTGTTGTTTTTGTTGGAGTCTCACTCTGTCACCCAGGCTGGAGTTCAGTGGCATGCTCATGGCCACTGCAGCCTCTAACCTGCTAGGCTCAGGGAATTTTTTCTCCTCAGCCTTCCAAGTAGCTGGAACCACAGGCGGGTGCTACCATGCCTGGCTAATTTTTTTTTTTTTTTGTAGAGATGACGTTTCACCAAGTTGCCCAGGCTGATCTCAAACCTGTGGGCTCAGGCAGGGAGGCTCTCAGAGCACTAGAATTATAGGCATGAGCCACTGCACCCGGCTTAAAAGGTCTGTTTAGTTAGTACCAATATGTACCAATGTTAATTTTCTGATATCGGTAATGGTACCATGACATGTACAGGGGTGTTAACCTCAGGGAAAACTGGGTGAAGGGTATATGGGAATTCTACACCTTTTTTGCAATGTTGCTTTAAGTCTAAAGATATATCAAAGTAAAAAGTTAAAAATTAAAAAGAAAAAGGTTTCAGCTGAATTTTTGAGGTTTTTTTGGATTTCCAGAAATTTACGTTTTAGTAATATGTTCTTTATGAGATCATAATGCAAAATATTAACTAATAACCAAACAAAGCAAACTTTATGGAACTGGAATGTTTATTTTTATATTTGGAGTAGATGTTCTATTTTTGACATTTAAAATGTTTAAATTTTTTTTTGAGTTGGAGTCTTACTCTTTTGCCCACCTGGAGTGTAGTGGCCCACTCATGGCCACTGCGGCCTCGACCTGGTGGACTTAGGTGGTCCTTCTGCCTCAGCCTTCCAAGTAGCTGGAACCACAGGCATGTGCTACCACGCCCGGCTAATTTTTTTTTATTGTAGAGGTCTTGCCATGTTGTTCAGGCTGGTCTCGAACTCCTGAGCTCAGGCAAACCTCTCACCTCAGCCTCCCAAAGTACTGGGATTACAGGCTTGAGCCACTGTTCCCGGCTAGAATGTTTAAATATTAAAGGGGTATGCTGTGAAAACTTTCCTTCCACTTTTAGCTACCAGTTGTATATACACACACACACACACACACACACACACACACACACACACCCCAACTTTTATGCAAATGGTTGCAAACTCATAAACAACTTCAGTATATTTTTCAGTTAATTTTAAGGGGTCTACAGTCATAACACCCTGAGCGCACCCAATCTCATCTAATTTTAAGGAAACAAGAGATGTGACAATATAAAGCTTCCTTCATACAACAGATTTTTTTATTTTGAGACAGGGTGTGATTCTGTCACCTCGACTGGAATGCAGTAGCATGATCACGGCTCACTGCAGCCTTGACCTCCAGGACTCAAGTGATCGTCCTGTCTCAGCCCCCCAAGTAGCTGGGCCTACAGGCACATGCCAGGCCTAGCTAGTTTTTAAACATTTTTTGTAGAAACGAGGTTTCACTATGTTGCCCAGGCTGGTCTTGAACTCCTGGGCTCAATCCTCCTACCTTAGCCTCCCAAAGTGCTGGGATTGCAGGCTTGAGCCACCATGCCCAGTCTCATGCAATAGATTTTTAAAATGACTTTTTAAAATCAAGGTAATATAGCCATACAGTTTATCTTTCAAATCCAGTAGAAGAAGTAAAATATTTACGGTGGAAAATAATTGCATTTATTAGTAGTTGCCAGGGGATTTGGGGGGCAGGAGGAATGAACAGGTGAATCACACGTGATTTTTAGAGCAGAGAAAATACTCTGTGCAATACTGTAATGGTGTATACATGTCATTATACATTTGTCCAAACCCATGGAACGTACACCACCAAGAGTGAACCCAAATGCAAACTGTGGGTGATGTGTCAGTGTAAGTTCATTCATTGTAACACATGTACCCCTCTGGTGGGGGATGCGGTTAATGAGACAGGCTGTGCGTGTGGGCAGGGGAGGATGGGTACATAAGAAATCTCTGTTCCTTCTTCTCAGTTTTGCTGTGAACCAAAAACCACTCTTAAAAATTTGTCTTTTAAAAAAAAGACTCTTGGTCTATCCCTCACATCTATCTATCCCACTCCTCCAAAGCAATCTCCTTTTATTTCTTCAGTCGTTTCTTCAGGTGATTACCTATAAAATTTGCCAAATAATATGATTCTACTGTTGTGACATCGGTTTTGTCAGTGTCCCTTGGGCTCCAATTATATAATTCTCCACTTTCTCATTCTCTCCAGATATAAAATTATATCACCCTGGGCTCTCAATCAGCTATGCTGGTAGCTTTAGTAGTATATAAACACCATTATTTCCTGCTAATCAACTATAGCCAGATCTTTTGATCCCCTAATTACCAAAAGAAGGTATTAGCACCCCAACCTTCCCGACAGCCGTCTGCCTTCCTGTTGCCTTCTAATAGTCATCTCCATTATTTTCCTTTTACACTGTCAAGGTCAATAAGATTCACATTTTCTTCTGTAACAATGACTTGGTTCTTCATATATTGTCTATAGGGTGGTTTTAAAACTTGAACATCACCATGATTTAAATAATAATAATAGTTATTATTAGTAGTAGTATTAGTATTTTGAGGCAGACTCTCAGTCGCCCAGGCTGGAATGCAGTGGCACAATCACAGCTATGGCAGCCTCGACCTGCTGAGCTCAGGTAATCCCTCCGCTTCAGCCCTCCGAGTAGATGGGACTACAGGAGTGCGTCACCACGTTTGGCTAATTTTTTTGATTTATTGTAGAGACCAGGTCCTGCCATATTGCCCAGGCTGGTCTCGAACTGGTGGGCTCAGGCAATCCTCTTACCTCGGCCTCCCAAAGTGCTGGGATTATAGGCATGAGCCTCTGCTCCTGACCTAAATTATTATATCTGTGTAAACATTGTTCACTGCAGAATCAGTTTTTCACTCTGATGACATTTACTTTTCATCTACCTCTTCATCTTTCCTGGAGTTTCTTTTTTTTTATTTAAAATATTTTGTTCATATTTTAAATGTATTAATTTTATTTATTTGCTTGTTTATTTATTTGAGTTGAGGTCTCACTCTGTCACCCAGGCTGGAATACAGTGGCACAATCACAGCTCACCACAGCATCAATCTCCTTGGCTCAGACGATCCTTCTGCCTCTGCCTCCCAAGTAGCTGGGACTACAGACACATGCCACAATATCCGGCTAATTTTAAAAAATTTTTTGTAGTGATCAGGTCTTGTTGTGTTGCCCAGGCTGATCTCAAACTCCTGGGTTCAAGCGATCCTCCTGCCTTGGCCTCCCAAAATGCTGGGATTACAAGTGTGAGCCGCCACATCTGGCCTAAATTTATTTATGTACTTAGAAGTTCTTTTTTAGAAACAAAGTCTGGCTCTGCTACCTAGGCGAAAGTACAGCAGCATGATCATAGCTCACTGCCAAACTTCTGGACTCAAGGGATCCTTCCATCTTAGCCTCCCAAGTAGCTAAGACTACAGGAGCATGCCACCATGCCCAGCTAATTTTTTTTTTACTTTTGTAGAGATGGGGTCTTGGCATATTACCCAGGGCCTTGAACACCTGACCTCAAGCCATCCTCCCACCTTGCCTCCTAAAGTGCTAGGATTACAGGTGTGAGCCACCGTGACAGACTTTCTTTCTTTCTTCCTTCCTTCCTGATGGACTCTCATTCTGTGACCCAGGCTGGAGTGTAGTGGTACATTCACAGCCATCCAAACATCAACCTGCTGGGCTCTGAGGATCCTTCCACCTCAGCCTTCCAAGTAGCCGGAACTACAGGCGCACGCTACCATGCCCGGCTAATTTTTGATTTATTGTAGAAACGAGGTCTTGCCAAGTTGCCCAGGCTGGTCTCGAACCCGTGGTCTCAGGCAATCCTCAGCCTCCCAAAGTGCTGGGATTACAGACTGAGCCACTGAGCCTGGCCTATTTCTTTCCTAATATAATCCTCTTTTTCTAGACCACGCTCCGGAGGTGCTTCCTTTCTCAACAAGCAGGATGCGCAAGACAGATTCAGTCATAGAAAATGCTATCCACCTCTTTTTACCAAACTCTCCCCACATTGTAAAGTAGAAGTGATCAGAGTCCATTTCCATTTTTCTTCCTTTTTTTCCCCCCAAATAACCATTCCTTCTCATTTTCATCACATCAATTCCTTTAACACTGGAAGGCTACCAAAATGGGCCTAGTCGTGTATCCCTTGGTCAAACCATCTGCTGCAATAGCTTCTCCAATTGCCAGGAAAAAAAGCAATTGGGACCAGCAGCAGCTATTGGCTGAACTTGAGACAACAAGAACAGTCTGGAATTTGCAGCTGCCTTTGCAACATGAGTTGTTATCACAAGCTGACATGTGAGGAAAATAGGTCAAGATTATCAAGGAACAGAGGGTTTCAGGGAAACTCCATTTCTAATTTTTGACTGAGGTTTTTTTCTGCATTTACCATCTCTTTAGATTAAGAACTGGGCCCACTACCTGGATAAAAAGTACCATGCGTACTGGGGCAAAGGGTAGAGTGGATGTGTCATCCAAGAAGGCTCTAATGGCAAATGCCAACCTTGCATATGCAAACACATGCTGAAAAATTATGAGACAAATTATGAACCCCAGTGTAGTACCTTTATCTTTATGGGGGACAGAAGTTAATTTGCAATTGTTGGGTAGGAAATACAGTCCATCATTGGGGAAATAATGTCACCATTTTCTCCATTTTAGTGTACATACAAATCTGAACAGCTTGTTAAAATTCAGTTTTTAACTCAGTTGGTTTGGGGTGGGAGCCTAAGAATATGCATTTCTTTGTTGTTGTTGTTTTGTGTTGCAGTCTCATTCTTGTTGCCCAGGCTGGAGTGCAGCGGCATGCTCACGGCCACTGCAGCCTCAATCTGCTGGGCTCAGGCGATCCTTCTGCTTCAGTCTTCCAAGTAGCTGGAACTACAGACACACGCCACCACACCTGGGTAGTTTTTGTGACTTCTTGTAGAGACAAGGTCTCACCAAGTTGCCCAGGCTGGTCTCGAACTCCCAGGCTCAGGCAATCCTCTCACCTCAGCCTTTCAAAGTGCTGATATCACAGGCTGAGCCACCGCATCTGGCAGAATATGCGTTTCTAACACAATAACTGGTGATGCTGATATTGGTCCAGAGAGCACATTTAGGGTGGGATGCGTGGCTCATGCCTGTAATCCCAGCACTTTGAAAGGCTGAGGTGGGTGGGTGGCTTGAGGCCAGGAGCTTGAGATAGCCTGGGCAACATATTGAGGTCCTATCTCTTAAAATTTTTAATTTAATTTTAAAAATGTTTTCATTAGCTGGATGTGGCCATGCTTGCTTGTAATCCCAGCCACTCAGGAGGCTGAGGTGGAAGGACCACTTGAGCCCAAGAGATCGAGGCTGTAGTGAGCCATGATCGTGCCATTGCACTCCAGCCTGGATGACAGAATAAGACCTCGTCTCTAAAAAAGCAAAACAAAACAAAACAAAAGCACATTTGGAAATACCAAGGATCTAATTTTGTGTTATGTAATACTGAAGCCACTAGTCCCATGTGGTATTTAAGTTTAAAATTAAATTAGTAAAAAGTAAATAAAATAAGACCCTTAGTTGCACTAGCCACATTTCAAATGTTCAACAGACACATGTGGCTGGTGACTACCATGTGGCAGATACAGGCCATTTCCACCACCACAGAAAGTTCTGTAGGTTAGTGCTGTCCTAGTCAGTGGTTCTCAAAGGTGATGCCTGGGTCAGCTTCCTCAGCATCACCCAGGAATCTGTTATAAATGTATATCTTCAGACCCCACTCCAGACCTGCTGAGTCAGAAACTCTGGGGTTGAGGCCTAGCAATCTGTGTCATAAGCCCTCTCCAAGCGACACTGCATGCTCAAGTTTAAGAAGCAATTCTCATTTGGTGATTTTTTTCCCCCTCTTTCTATGGTCATAATAAGAATCTATAATACCTGACTGTGATTACAAAAAAAGTCAGTTAATCAGGTCATTAAGGCATTCCCAGGGCCTAATTGCCCACTTTTAATATCAGCTGTGAAGAATCATTAGG
>CAUYQG010168747.1:0-22341 GCA_963574415.1 Tarsius wallacei | reverse complement strand
AAAAATGGTTAAAATAGCAAATTCATGTCATATATTTTGCCACAATTTTAAAAAAATAAAAAATGCGGGAGTGGCACAATGTGTACACATGGACATATAGACTAGAATAAGAGATGCTGGGGGCCACAGAAGGTGGGAGGGTGGGATATGAGGGTTGAAAATGACTTGCTAACTGGGTGTGGTGGTTCACACCTATAGTTCCAGCACTTGGGAGGCCAAGATGAGAGGATTGCCTGAGCCCACGGATTCGAGACCAGCCTGGGCAACTTGGCTCATCACAACAATAAATAAAAAAATTTGCCAACATGGTGGCATACATCTATAGTTCCAGCTACTTGGAAGGTTGAGGCAGGAGGATCACCTGAGTCCAGCAGGTTGATGCTGTGGTGGCCAGGGGCATGCCACTGCCCTTCAGTCTGGGTGACAGAGTGAGACTCCAACTCAAAAAAGAAAAGAAAAGAAAAGAAAATGTCTGGAAAGCCTAAATTTCACTCGACTTCAGCCTCCAAATATAATTAAAGTCCGTATGGACACACAGAGCAACATAAATAACTTAAAGGGGGTTGAGGAGGGCGTTTCTATGTTGTTAAATAATGCTTCTGCTTTTCCCATGATGATTATAATGGAGTGAGAAAAAGAACAGGAACTTAATATAGTATTTAGATCTTGGTAATTTACTGCTCCAGTCATCTTTCAATAATTAGAAGCACAAAATCTTCTAGGGTTATCACCTGTTTCTGTTCCATAACAGTTTAATACTCGGGGGTAGAGAGAAAAAATAATACATCTAAAAAAATTAGATCATCAGTATCATCAATATCACATGTTTTCTGCTTATATCAGGTACGCAGAATAGTCAAATTCACAGAGACAGAAAGTAGAACTGTGGCTACCAGGAGCTGGTAGAAGGAAAGAATGAGTCTGTTTAATGGACACAGATATCAACTTAGAATGATGAAAAAGTTCTAGAGATGGATAGTGATGATGATTAAACAATAATATAAATGAACTTAATGCCACTGATCTGTACACTCACAAATGGTTAAAATGTTTTTTTTTAATAGTTGCCTTCATTCAAAGAGGCCATTAAAAAAACCCCAACGTTCCAATCCACAACTACTCCTCAAAACATCAACTTTAATCTTAAAGCACAAAATCAGATCAAGAGTCTTCTTGTCTTTTATAGTTATACCAAGTTTTCAAATTCTCATATTTTAGTATTCAGAACACACAAAAATGAGATGAATTTTCTACATCCTTTGATCCTTTAAATTTATATTTTAGCAAATGTCTTCCAACAATCAGGACTCCTTTCTTTGGTCAAAATATTATTCATCTTAAAATCAGCAATATTACTGATAATAAAGTAACATCAGTAAGGGGTCAAGAAATAACATGAGGAAATTTTTATTTCAGTAAGATTGTACTAGGATAGAAATACCAAGATTTCACACTTGTTCTGTAATACCAATAAGGTACATATAGCTGCAGTGATTACACGGCATAGTTAATTTAGAAAATTCAGTCTGTAACTGCATTTTTCTATAAATCTACAAAAAGCTGAAAACATTCTCATAAGACTGCATGCCAACTCAATCTGTAGGATTCCAAGACTTAAAAACGTGAAATTCTCCCTCTCCCACATCTAGTAGGAGAGTCCAGCAATCTTCTACCCAGCTCAGGATTCTACATATAGTTGCTAAACCAAGTGACAAAGAAGCATTATGCCATGGCTCAAAAGCGATACATACACACCAAGTGACATCAAGCACTGGCTCACAAAAGGCAGATCTCTAAAAGCCAGAAAACCAACTTACTAAGATAGTTCACACCAAATATATCTGACATATATGGAGGGGGGAGGGGGGCGGGCGGGGGAGGGGGAGAGGAATGGCAAAGGGGAGCACCCTAACCACGGAGTTGGGTTTTATATTGAAAATACAATATGACGGACAGTTCATTAATAGACCATATGGAAGTATAATATTTTATTGGTGACCCAAACATCATATATATTAAATCTAACAAGAAGACAAATGTACAAATATTTACTTATCAAGTTCAAGTAATCAGAAGACTGCTGCTGGGGGCCGCAGCTCATGCCTGTTAATCCCAGCACTTTGGGAGGCAGAGGCAAGAGGACTACCTAAGTCCAGGGGCTCAAGACCAGCCTGGGAAGTTGGTGAGACCTCATCTCTACAATTAAAAGAAAAAAAATTAGCCTGGCATGGTGGCGTATGCCTGTGGTCCCAGCTACTTGGAAGGCTGAGGTGGAAGGATCACCTGAGCCCAGCAAGTCGAGGCTGTAGTGGCTGTGAATGTGCCACTGCACTCTAGCTTGGGCGACAGTGAGACTCCAGCTCAAAAAAAAAAAAAAAAAGATTGCTGACACATAATATATTGTGTTAGTGATATTTCTTAAAAGAAATAAAGCACCACTGGTTAAAATATTAGAAATGGGCCGGGCTCGGTGGCTCAGCCTGTAATCCCGTGCCTTGGGAGGCTGAGGTGAGTGGATTGCCTGAGCCCGCAGGTTCGAGACCCACCTGGCCAACTTGGCGAGACCTCATCTCTACAATAAAAATCAAAAAATTAACCAGGTGTGGTAGCACGCGCCTGTAATTCCAGCTACTTGGAAGGCTGAGGCAGAAGGATCGCCACTGCACTCCAGTCTGGGCGACAGAGTGAGACTCCAACTCAAAAAAAAAAAAAAAAAATGTTAGAAATGTTTACTTGGTTGCATGCCTTAAAAAGAAAATCAATACTATAATCTAAATATCAATAGAACCTTGGAAACAGTGGCCCACTCACTTAAACCATGATGATTTTAACCCGTTTAGTATCAGTGTTCCTCAAGTGATGGCAGACTAAAAGGAGATGTGTGACTTAATAAATTACCTGTATTTACAATTACCTGTACTTTGTCTGGAAAACAGACTAAGTGTGATAACTATTCAAGACAAACCTAGGTAAAGCTGAAAAAATGTGTAAATTAATATTTTGGTCCACTACATTTTGGCTCACCTAATTTGCTTAGCTCTTTATTCACTACCCAATAAAAGTTACATGAACTGACACAATTAAATATATTTCTGAAAGGATATAGGTCAATACTGACTAATTAGAACTTTCTATCTAAATCAGCTCTAACAAGAACTGGGAAAGGTGATCAATTCTCACAGATAATGAGTTCAAGTTGTCATTTAATAAGTGCATATACTACTCCTGATACCAATAGTCTCTCCAGTCAATTTAAGAATCAGGGATAATTTAGGACCCTCTAACAAGGGAAACTCAGGACAGTGCCAATTCTAAATGTTCTCAAAACAGTAGAACCTTGGAATATATTGTATTCATTTATAATATGCTCACTATATTTTTAAAAGTCTAATTTATTCAAAAGGACATATCTAAGAGCAAACAAAAATCCAACACATAATATACTCTATTTTCATTCGACTCTATCAAGCACATAAGAATTATTAAAAGAAAATCATCTGAAAAAATAGTCTGTGTAAAAATAATCCCAAATTACTTTCAGAAAAAAAGCCTAACTAGTAATTATAAATTAAGAGAACTAAGAAAAAAAGGAGTGATAAAAAGAAATGACAAAACCAACCCCTCCTCGCTGACCATCTACATGTATGGAACGGATGTGATCTGCCAGATCTGGGCTAGAGTTGAAGCAAGCCTGGCACTGGTCCCAACAACAATTATAGGCAATATTTTTGCTTGAAGAAGTAGTGCTTCCTTGTCCATTCATCATTGCTGGAGTTGAACGCCCACTGGAAATTGTGCTGTCTACATCCATTATAGTACTGCTTATGCTACAAAAGAAGAAAAAAGACTGTGTTATTCCTAGAAATTCACTAGCATGAATATGATCTATAAATATTTAATTAAGATTACCACTTGACATTCTACTCCATATGAACAAAGCATACAGTAACTATATTCTCCATTAGAAAACAACAATACTTTGAAATTAATTAGCTAGCAATAAAGTACTAATCAAGGCAGAAATATGATGGTGTCTCAAAACCAGATATGGGATAATTTTTTTTTTTTTTTGAGTTGGAGTCTCACTGTCGCCCAGACTGGAATGCAGTGGCCGCTCCCGGCCACCACAGCCTGGACCTGATGGGCTCCAGCAATCCTTCTGCCTCAGCCTTCCAAGTAGCTGGAACTACAGGCGTGCGCTACCACACCCAGCTAATTTTTTGATTTATTGTAGAGATGAGGTCTCGTCAAGTTGCCCGGGCGGGTCTCGAAGTCGTGGGCTCGGGCAATCCACTCACCTTAGCCTCCCAAGGCATGGGATTAAAGGCTGAGCCACCGAGCCTGGCTAGATATGGGATAATTTAAGCAACTTTCGGCAGCCATGAACTCCCTAATGTTATACTCTAAGAAAAACTCCACACACACAGCTTATCACATCTCATCCTTTGCAAAGTTCAAAGAAGCATGAGAAAGTAACTGTTTCCAGCTGTAAATAATTCAAAAGCAAAGCATTATCTTTACGGTTCCACAAATCACTTGTTGACCTGGTATCTTTTCTTCTATTCACTAATCTGAGATTATAACTGCTGCCACATCCTATCTCCTTTTATGTCAAAAAAGTTGGGTAATTTTGCAGTATTTTCCCTCGAAATCAAAACACAAAAGGGAGAAAATGACAATAAATCTCTGATATTACCAAAGTCCAAATAAAAAGTTATTTTCTTGGCCCTCAAATTTTATTTTTTAACTAATCTCTAGCCACCAGAAAAACCCAATCAATCTCTTTCATTTTATTTACTAAACACAGTAGTACATATGAGTAAATTTTTTTTTTTTTTTTTTTTTTTTTATTTAGTGGGTGACTCCATCGCCCAGGGTTGAGTGCAGCAGCATGTTCACAGCCACCTCAGCATCGACCTGCCAGACTCCAACAATTCTTCCACCTCAGCCTTCCAAGTAACCAGAACTACAGGTGCACGCTACCACGCCTGGCTAATTTTTATTTTTTCGAATCTATTGGTGATGAGGTCTCACCAAGTTGCCTGGGCTGGTCTCAAACCCCCAGGCTCGGGCAATCCACTCGCCTCAGCCTCCCAAAGTGCTGGGTTTTCTGGGTGAGTCACTGTGCCTGGCCAGTAATTATTTTATTTACCAAAAAAAGTACATATTAGTAGCCAGGCACAGTGGTTCACACCTGTAATCCCAGCACTTTGGAAGGCCGAGGCTGGATTGCTTCACCCCAGGAGTTCAAGACTAGCCTGAGCAACATAGCAAGACCAAAAAAAAAGAAAAAAAGAAAAAATTGGCCACAGCCTTCCTAGACTCTGTTGCCATACTTCATGGCTTTAGTCCCCTCCCTCACCTTGGGAAGGTGAATCTTCTCTTTCTTTCTTTCTCTCTCTCTTTCCAATTTACTTTTAAATAATATTTTTAAATCTAAAAAAAAAAAATCAAAAAATTAGCCAGGCGTGGTGGTACGGACCTATAGTCCCAGCTACTCAGGAGGCTGAGGCGGAAGGACTGCCTGAGCCCAGGAGAGGAGGCTGCAGTAAGCCATGATCATGCTACTATACTCCTGCCTGGAAGACAGAGTGAGAGCCCGACCCCAGAGTGAGACCCTGACCACCCCCTCCCCCAAAACAGTACCTATTATTAGCTGTCAGAATGCTCAAAATTTCATATCTTAATAAAATGTACCACAATTTTGCCTTCATATCAAAAGCAATTCACTTTAGCCTGGCGCAGTGTCTCATGCCTGCAACTCCAGCACTTTTGGGAGGAGGAGGCAAGAGACTGCCTGAGACCAGGGGTTTGAGATCAATCTGGACAACTTGGTGAGACCTCATCTCTACAATAAATCAAACAAGGAATCGGGCATGGTGGCATGTGCCCGTAGTTCCAGCTACTTGGGAGGCTGAAGCGGAAGGATCACCTGAGCCCAGCAGGTTGAGGCTGCAGTAGCTGTGAGCATGCCACAGCACTCCAGCCCAGGCAACAGAGTGAGATTTCTACCCAAAAAAAAAAAAAAAGCAATTCAGTTTTATATTTAAGTGAAAATCTTCTAATTAATTATCTTCCCAGTTGATAAGCTACATGGAAGTCATTTCAATCAGAAGAGTCAACAGGAGAAATGTTTTCAAATCAAATCTATGAAAAGCTGTGTACCCCACTTGCAATTTAACAAACAGCACAAATTGTGAAAATTATATTAATTTTTAAGAGGTATGCTTCCCTACCCCAAGTTTTTATTATGTAATATTTCAAACACAGAGTATATCTAAAACTGAATTCAATCAATACTTTGGCCTATTTGCTATCTGTAATGTTTTTCTAAATCATTTAAAAGCTGAAGACTCAAGTCGGGCTCGGTGGCTCAGCCTGTAATGCCGCACCTTGGGAGGCTGAGGTGAGTGGATTGCCTGAGCCCGCGGGTTCAAGACCTGCCTGGGCAACTTGGTGAGACTTCATCTCCACAACAAATCAAAAAATTAGCCGGTGTGGTGGCATGCGCTTGTAGTTCCAGCTACTTGGAAGGCTGATGAGGTGGAGGGATCGCCAGAGCCCAGCAGGTCGAGGCTGCGGTGGCCGGGAGCGGCCACTGCACTCCAGTCTGGAGTGAGACTCCAACTCAAAAAAAAAAAAAAAACTTCAAGACATCATAACATTCAACCACATTATAAAACATACCTCCTAAAAAAAAAAAAGCATTAACCTTTATACCAATACAAACATATTTGTTCATACCTAAGAAAATTGACAACATGAATTTTGTTAGTTTATTAAGTCTTATAATGATTTGTGTCTAACATCAAATGTAATAACCATTTTTAAAAGAAAAAATGTAGCCGGGCTTGGTGGCTCAGCCTGTAATCCCTCACTTGGGGAGGCTGAGGTGAGTGGATTGCCTGAGCCCACAGGTTCAAGACCCGCCTGGGCAACTTGGTGAGACCTCATCTCTACAATAAATCAGAAATTAGCCGGGAGTAGTAGTGCAAGCCTGTAGTTCCAGTTACTTGGAAGGCTGTGGCGGAAGGATCGCCGGAGCCCAGCAGGTCCAGGCTGCGGTGGCTGGGAGCGGCCACTGCACTCCAGTCTGGGGCAAGAGTGAGACTCCAACTCAAAAAAAAAAAAAAAAAAAAAAGGAAAAATATTTTTGTTTTTCATTTTGTTTTTGAATTGGGGTCTCTCTCTGTCGCCCAGTTGTAATACAGCTGCACGATCAACTCACTGCAGCCTCAATCTCCTGGGCTCAGGAAATCCTGAGTAACTGGAACTAGAGGTTCCACCACCACACCTGATTTATTTTTTTTACTTTTTGTAGAGACAAGATCTCGTTGTTATGTTGCTCAGGTTGGTCTCCAAATACTGGGCTCAAGCAATTCTCCCACCTCGGACTCCCAAAGTGCTGGGATTACAGGCATAAGCTACCACACCTGATGGAAAAATGTTTTTGTAGGATGCTTCAGATATCAAAAATGTCTCAGACTTCCCTTTAAGGGATATTCTAATATTTAAGGTCATCCAGATAACGACCTATACATACACAGTCAATATAGATTCTAAATTTCAATTCTAAACCTTCATTCTAAAACTTTGTAATCTCTATAAAACTCTCAAATGTGAATCAGGTCTTGAATATCTGAATGTTCATATATTATTTGTTGCAGGACTAAACTGTGGGGTATGGTAGGTTCCCCATACAGAAATACAAATATTTTATTTAAGTCCTAGAAATTTCAAGTTCCGTGAGGCCTTAACCCTGAAACGATTGTCTACTTTCCTTACCAATTGGTTTTATTATTTTTTTGGTTTTTAGTTGGAGACTCTCTGTCACCCAGGCTGGAGAGCAGTGGCACACTCATAGTCACTGCAGCCTCAACCTGCTGAGCTCAGGCAATCCTTCTGGCCTCAGCCTTCCAAGTAGCTGGAACCATAGGCATGAGCCATCATGCCCGTCTAATTTTTCTTGATTTATTGTAGAGATGAGGTCTCACCAAGTTGCCCAAGCTGGTTTCAAACCTATGGACTCAGGCAATCCTTTCACCTCAGTCTCCGAAAGTACTGAGATTATAGGCATGAACCACTGCACCCAGCCTCACTTTATAACTTTTAAAGCATTTAACTGTAAGAAACATACTTATATAAACCATACTAATTTAACATCAAAGGCAAATGTTAATAATTTTAAGTAAACAGTCAATCATACCCAATTTATAAACAATCTCAGGAAAAGTAATAAGACTCAATAAACTATTGGTACAATATTCAAGGTATAGTTAAGTGAAACCCACACAACATCTGCATACATCAAACAGGGGAGGGAGACAGAGCTATTGCTAACCTCTACGGACATGACTTCTTTGGAGAGATAAACAAAACCCTGTAGGTATTTGCAAGGGCAGGGGGCAGGGGGAAGGATGGGAGAAACATGTATCTTTCGCTGTATAAACCCTTTTATATCATTTGAGCTATGTACCTGTACCTCTTTTATTAAAAAATTCAAGGCCGGGTTCGGTGGCTCAGCCTGTAATCCCGTGCTTTGGGAGGCCGAGGTGAGTGAATTGCCTGAGCCTGTGGGTTTGAGACCCGCCTGGGCAACTTGGTAAGACCTCATCTCTACAATAAATCAAAAAAAAATGAGCCGGGTGTGGTAGCACACGCCTGTAGCTCCAGCTACTTGGAAGGCTGAGGCGGAAGGATCGCCGGAGTCCAGCAGGTCCAGGCTGCGGTGGCCGGGAGCAGCCACTGCGCTCCAGTCTGGGCAACAGAATGAGACTCCGACTCAAAAAATAAAAAATAAAAGATTAGTTGAAAACAAAGCCAATTTTTTAATTGAATAAAGTAAAATAAGGTCAAGAAGATTCATATACTTATGAGACGTCCAATTATCAGTACAGAATCTATCTACATAGTTCTTAATGTACTTTTGCTTATTGCCTTCACCACAGGAGGGAACCTTCTTTAAAAAGTCCAAATATTCGTGAACACTAAACATCATTTAGTCAATCCATGTGTCATATCATACACTTGAAACAGTACTTCACACCTCCTCATAAAAAGATAGCGTACAAGAAGTTCAAGATCAGTCTAGGCAACACAGTGATACCCTGTCTCAAAAATAAATAAATACTAAAATAATAATAACAATAATGTTTCCAAGTCTATTTAAAATAAATCCAGTTGATAAAAAAGACAGCGTAACATATATGTTAAGAACATGAACTCAAGCCAGGCAAGGCGGCTCATGCCTATAATTCCAGCACTTTGGGAGGCAGAGGTAAGAGGACTGCCTAAGCCCATGGGTAATTTGGCAAGACCTCGTCTCTACAATAAATCAAAAAATTAGCTGGGCGTTGTGTCGGGTGCCTGTAGTTCCAGCTACTTGGAAGTCTGAGGGAGAATCACCTGAGCCCAGCAGGTGGAGGCTGCGGTGGCTGTGAGTGGGTGACAGAGTGAAACTCCAGCTCAAAAAAAGAACATGAACTCTGTCTAACACTAGGGACTAAGCTTGTGAATAAACAATGGCAGAGAAGGTGACAGGTAGATACCCCTACCTGGAACACTCAAGACATCCCACCACCTACAAAGCCTCCTCCATCTTAGCTAGGTCATCCGAAATTCTGCATCCTCAGCCCTTCTAATAATGCTCCTACAACTTCTAGGAAGTACCCAATCCCAAGCCTCCAGGCTGCCTTTTGGCCCCACATCCATGCAACCAACACTGGTTCTCTCCACTCTTGAAACTGATGAAGACAATAGTCCTGGTGCAACAGGACAATATAGGAAACAAATTACAGTAACTTCTGATTTGACAGAACCTTGAATTAGAGATGGATCTTGTAGAAATCAGTGTCCTCCTAACAGGCGCAGTGGATCATGCCTATAATCTCAGCAATTTGGGAGGTGGAGGCAAGAGAATTGCCTGGGCCTGGGGGTTCAAGACCAGTCTGGGAAACATGGCGAGACCTTGTCTCTACAATAAAATCAAAAATTCAGCCAGGCATGGTGGTGCATGCCTGTGGTTCCAGCTACCTAGAAGGCTGAGGCAGAAGAATCACCTGAGCCTAGCAGGTGGAAGCTGCGGTAGCCGTGAGGGTGCCACTGCACTGGAGAGTGAGACCCCGACTCAAAAAAAAAGAAAAGAAAAACAGTATCCTTCCCATATTAATTTACATAACCAAGATGACCAGACCTAGAGACAATCAACCTGATCTTGTTGTATTTTCTAAGACCACACATATATTAGGATTTTTCACACAGCTAGTTCTCCTTTTCCTTTTTGAGTCAGAGTCTCATTCTGTCGCCCAGGCTAGAGGAAAGTGAGTGGCACAGTCACAGCCTCCACAGCCTCGACCTGCTGGGCTCAGGCAATCCTTCTGCCTCAGTCTTCCAAGTAGCTGGAACAACAGGTGCGCACCACCATGCCTGGCTATTTTTTTCTTTTTCTTTTTTTTTTAATGTAGAGATAAGGTTCACCAAGTTGCCCAGGCTGGTCTCAAACCTCTTGGCTCAGGCAATCTTCTCACCTTGGCCTCCCAAAGTGCTGGGATTACAGGTGTGATCCACCATGCTCGGCCAGTTAATTCTCCTTTTCAATGAACACTTATTGATTCTATGAAATATGAACACCTAAGCAATCTGGTATTTGAAAGAAAATCTAAGCTAGACAAAGTACTCACACACTTCAGATAGTTTCAATAATCTAAAGCAGTGTTTCTCAAACTTAGTATGTATATGAATCATGTGGACCCAATTGCAGACTCTGATTAAATAGGCAGTAAGATAGGGCATTTCTAACAAGTGCCAGCTTCATGCTGCTGCTGTGACATTTTCAGTCGCGAACCTTTTTGGCATCAGGAACCAGTTTCGTGAAAGACAATTTTTCCACAGATGAGGGGGAGGGCATCCTCAGGCATTAGATTCTCATAAGGAGCACACAACCTAGATCCCTCTCATGCATTTCACGATAGGGTTTGTGCTCCTATGAGAATCTAACGCTGCTGCTCACCTCCTGCTGTGATGCGGGGCTCCTAAAAGGTCACGGACCAGCACCAATCTGAGACCTGGGGTTTGGAAACCCCTAATCTAAAAGATCTCTTTCACTAATATTATTACCTAGGCCGGGCTTTGGGAGGCCGAGGTGAGTGAATTGCCTGAGACCGCGGGTTCGAGACCCACCTGGGCAACTTGGCGAGACCTCATCTACAATAAATAAAAAAATTAGCCGGGCATGGTAGTGCATGCCTGTAGATCCAGCTACTTGGAAGGCTGAGGTGGAAGGATCGTCGGAGCCCAGCAAGGCAAGGCTGCGGTGGCCGGGAGCGTGCCACTGCACTCCAGTCTGGGTGACAGAGTGACATTCCAACTCAAAAAAAAAAAAAAAAATTATTACCCACTGAAACTGAGCAGACTAAGTCTAGATCAGCAGAGCTAAGATGTATATGGAGACTGCAAGAAAAACTGTCCATATCTGTAAATTAGACTTTCAAGACTAAGCAGCCAAAAACAGAGTAAATAAATAAACTGGGATAATAAAACTGATATAACCCACTTCAAATTTAAATTCATCAGAAGAGCCTTGTTTTGTCTTTATAAATTAACTTTTTAAACCTATACAAATAAATAAAATAAGTTAAAAAATTTTTTTTGAGTTGGCGTCTCACTCTGTCGCCCAGGCTAGAGTGCAGTGGCACACTCACGGTCACCCTGCTGGGCTCTGGCGATCTTTCCACCTCAGTTTTCCAAGTAGCAGGAACTACAGGCACACACTACCATGCCCAGCTAATTTTTCATTCATTGTAGGGATGAGGTCTCGCCAAGTTGCCCAGGCTGGTCTCAAACCCACAGGCTCAGGAAATCCACTCACCTCGGTCTCCCAAAGTGCTGAGATTACAGACTGAGTCACCGAGCCCGGCCAAGATACAATTTTAATCTGTCTTAGGCACTGGGGCACCACATAAAAAAATTCATTTGAGCTAGGCGCAGTGGCTCACACCTGTAATCCCAGCACTTTGGGAGGCCAAGGCGAGAGGACTGCCTTAGCCCAGGGATTCAAGACCATCTTGGGCAACATGGTGAGACTTCGTCCCTACAATAAATCAAAAAATTAGCTGGGCGTGATGGCGTATGCCTGTAGTTCCAGCTACTTGGAAGGCTGCAGCCGGAGTCCAGCAGGTAGAGGCTGTGGTGGCCATGAGTGTCCCACTGCATTCCAGCCTGGAAGACAGAGTGAGACTCCGACTCAAAAAAAAAAAAGATAGAAATAAGTATATATAGTTGTTTAAGGCATATTTATCAAATTGTAGGTAAGCAACATTACAGCATACAGATTCCTAACCTAATCATGTAACAAGGTAAACTATAATTTGGCTGACAGGTGACGTCCCTTTCATCTATAAAACTGCCACTCACTATTAGAAAGACTACATTATGTCTCTCCCACACTTATAATCAAAATTATTAAAGGCTAAAACTCAACAGTGCAAAGCATTAAGAATCCTCTACATCTTAAAAAGTCTAGAGTTGTACACCTGATGATATACAACTTTAAGAGTGGAAACTTTTTAACTGAATAACCCATTTCTTGTTTCTACTTATTGGAATAGACTATAATTATGTGCCTTGCCTTGCTACTTATTCTAGGCTTGACAGAGATTAAAAATTAAAAGCTAAACCAGTTAAAAGAAACAGGTACTTAAGAAAACCATAGGGCAACCCCTCCGGGTCCCCTTCCACTGTGGGAGCTTTTCTGTCCTCTCAATAAATTCTGTTTTCTTAAAAAAACAACCCTGCCTGTTACATGTTATGACTCTCTGGAGAAAAAAAGCTATTATGTAACTTACTATATCAACATTCTTTTCACAAAAGGCACTCTAAATCTTACTTCTCACTTTTTATAGTAGCAGCTAACACTGAGCATTTGCTACATGGCCTGCATTGTTCTATGTGCTCCTCAGACTGTACTTTTAAAAGATAAACCAGTTTTATGCAGGCTGTGGTGATGCATGCCTACAGTCCCAGCTACTCAGGAGGCTAAAGTGGGAGGACTGCTTGAGTCCAGGAGTTCAAGTTTACAGTGTGCTATGATCCTGTGAATAACCACTGCACTCCAGTCTGGGGAACAGAGCAAGACTTAGTCTCTTAAAAAAAAAAAAATTTTAAATGGCCACTTTTCAAAGATCCCATCCGACTCCTCTGCTTACAACGTGGCATTAATAAGTGGGGTCTGGCCAGGCACAGTAACTCACACCTGTGATTCCAGCACTTTGGGAGGTGGAGGAGAGAGGACTACCTGAGCACAGGAGTTCGAGACCAGCCTGGGCAACTTGGCAAGACCTTGCCTCTACAGTAAAAAATAAAATAAAAATAAAAAAAATTAGGCAGGTGTGATGACGCACTCCTGTAGTTCCAGCTACTTGGAAGGCTGAGGTGGAAGGATGACCTGAGCCAGATCAAGGCTGCAGTGGCCATGAGCGTGCCACTGCACTCCAGCCTGGGTGATCAAAAATAAATAAATAAATGAATAAATAAATAAATAAAAATAACAAGTGGGGTCTGTGATACTGCTCCTTGAATAATATAAGCAGGCCTGAGACTACTGCTTAAGTGATACTGTCAGACTCCCAAGGCTAAATCAGTCTGTCACTGTCACTCTCTTGGAATACACAGCTTGGGGACCCTGAACAACAATGTAAGAAACATGGCTCCCCTAAAGCCACCAGGTTGAAGAGATCCTGTGGAGAATGTACACAGAGGTAGAGAGAGATGCCCGAGAAGCCCCAAATGTTCTAGTTTCCAGTCATTTTGAGTGTTCCCAGCCCAGGCAGCAGACACGTGACAGCGAGCATTCTGATGCCCAGTCTCTAATCTTTAAGCTGCTCCACAAGATGATACCAAGTGGAGCAGAAATGAGCTGACCCTGCTGAGCTCTGCCCAGGTCATAAGCAAAATGAATGCTGATTTGTAAACTACAATATGCTGGAGAGCTGTTACACAGCCATAATAAGTGGAACAATGACTAAGGAGTATTAACTCATTTAATGTTTCTGACAACTCTATGAGATAAGTGCTATTAGTATTCTCATCGTACAGATAAGAGAAACCAAGACACAGGAATTATGTGACTTGCTCATAATCAAGCAAGTACAAAACAGTAATGCCAAAAAATGTAACTGTCATACCATTGTACATTGAAAGGAGAAATCTGAATAAATTATTAATTTAAGAAATAACTGAAATACAGGTCAGGCTCAGTGATTCACGCCTGGAATCTCTCACCACTGTTGGAGGCCAGGGTGGTAGAATCACCTGAGGCCACCAGGTGGTCCAGACCAGGCTGGGCATCATAATGAGAACCCATCTCCAAAGACAGAAAAGAACTGAAACATATCCTATGATTATACAAAGTGACACACGTACTCCTTCAGTGTAACTAAGAAAAACTTACACTCAGTTTCACCTAGTGTGCAAAAGTTTCACCTAATGTCTTTGGTTTTGAACATCCATAGTGAAAATAACATTAAAAAAATTTAATATTCACAAATAATGTAACTCATTTGGGCAGACAGTTTAACTAACAACATAAACTATTAACTTTGGGGCCTACAAGTCAATTTGCCTCATAAAAATTAATTCAAAGTCAGTAATAGAAAGTAACACTGTCCTCAGAAAAAAACTGTTCCAAATTTAAAACTTAGACCACTAAAATATATTTGAGCCTAATAATGTAAACATAAAATTCAACTCCAAGGTCAGGTGTGGCAGCTCATGCCTATAATCCCAGCACTTTGGGAGGCCAAGGTGAGAGAACTGCCTGAGCCCACACGTTCGAGGCCAGCCTGGGCAACTTGGCAAGGCCTCATTTCTACAATAAAAAAAGTAGCCAGATGTAGTGCCACTGCACTCCAGTCTGGGGGACAGAGTGAGACTCTAACTCAAAAAATAAAAAGTAAGCCGGGCTCGGCGGCTCAGCCTGTAATCCCAGTGCTTTGGGAGGCTGAGGTCAGTGAATTGCCTGAGCCCGCGGGTTCGAGACCCGCCTGGGCAACTTGGGGAGACCTCATCTCTACAATAAATCAAAAAAATTAGCCGGGCGTGGTAGCACGCGCCTGTAGTTCCAGCTACTTGGAAGGCTGAGGCGAAAGGATCGCTGGAGCCCAGCAGGTCGAGGCTGTGGTGGCCGGGAGCGGCCACTGCACTCCAGTCTGGGCGACAGAGTGAGACCCCAACTCAAAAATAAAATAAAAATAAAATAAAAAATAAAAAAATAAAACGCAAAAAAAATTCAACTCCAAATATTCATTCCAGGGACATAGGAGTCTTCACTTCACCTTTCATTTATCAAGGACAAATAATAAGTTACCAAACTGGTCTTAAACAAGATTAAGAAATTTAGACACATCAGATTTTGCAAGGCCACCTGGTTTTGCTTTCCAAACTACAGTGGTGTGGTAGGCTTTTAAAAGTCTATAAACTCAGAAACAATTAGAAAAAACATAAAGACAAGTGCTTATTTTATTACATGCATCTTAGGTATGAGTTCCTAAGGCCCATTCGATGCACCTAAGGGAAATTCTGCTCCCATATGATCCAGTTAATTTGTACTGCAACCTCATTCATAAACCCTTATTTAGAGTAAACTCCCAAACCTAGCTAGTGTCTTACACATGTTTGGTTTTTAGTGATAAATTAAACAGGATTTTTGGTTTTTTGTTTTTGTTTTTTTCTTTGAGTTGGAGTCTCCCTCTGTTGCCCAGGCTGGAGTGCAGAGGCACACTCATGGCCACTGCAGTCTCAATCTGCTGGGCTCAGGTGATCCTTCTGCTTCAGCCTTCGAAGTAGCTGGAACTACAGGCACACACTACCATGATGGGATTATTTTTTTTATTTATGTATTGTAGAGACGAGGTCTTACCAAGTTGTCCAGCATGGTCTTTGAACCCTGAGCTCAGGCAATGCTCTCACCTCCGCCTCCCAAAGTGCTGGGATTGCAGGCTTGAGCCATTGTACCCGGAGGACTATTAAGGCAAGTAAAATATATGGCTTTCTCACACCGAGAGCATCATAAAAAACTGATTGGAGGCACACTAAAAACCATTAGCCAAAACCAAGATATTATTACCATTATTACAAGCTACTATCATTGTAATTTAAAAATCTAAAGTTAATTTTTATAATCAAGAAAAAAAAACTACGCTCTATCCCATAATTATTTCTATGGATAACACAAAAGATGTTTTCCCAAAGACACAGCAGCATTTACTAAATTAGCCAAAAGGGACTTTACGCAATAATGATGAAATATAGTCAACGGAAAACAAGTAGGCTACGTTATTTGATCACCACTATGCACTGTGCATGTTACTTTAAATTTGCCTCTCATACCAAATCTATCGCTCTTTAAGATTACTCCATCCACATTTTATATTCAGCCTCAGAGATCTACAAGCAGTTGGTTTTTTTTTTTTTGAGTTGGAGTCTCATTCCACTTCAATACAATTACACTATAAGAAGTTATAAATATATATATATATATATATATATATTTTTTTTTTTTTAGTTGAAGTCTCGCTCTGTCACCCAGACTGGAGTGCAGTGGCCACTCCCGGCCACCGCAGCCTCCACCTGCCCAGCTCCAGCGATCCTTCCGCCTCAGCCTTCCAAGTAGCTGGAACTATAGGCGCGCGCTACCATGCCCAGCTAACTTTTTTTTTTTTTTTTTTTTGAGTTGGAGTCTCACTCTTTCACCCAGGCTGGAGTGCAGTGGCTGCTCCCGGCCACCGCAGTCTCCACCTGCTGGGCTCCGGCGATCGAGGCTTCCGAGTAGCTGGAATTACAGGCACGCGCTACCACGCCCGGCTGATTTTTTGATTTATTGTAGAGATGAGGTCTCGCTTGCCCAGGTGGGTCTCGAACCCGCGGGCTCAGTCAATCCACTCACCTCAGCCTCCCAAGGTGCGGGATTACAGGCTGAGCCACTGAGCCCAGCTTCTAATGTTATTCTTATTGCAAATGATGGACTGCAGGATTTCTAGAAAAGAATAAATTCTTTTAAATAGGTTTTAAATTATTCCTCCCAAAAGTGAGATATGCCGCTTGCCATGAGTTCATCCAATGAGCCAGGCCCCCAAAACAGCATGAGTAGCTTGCTGTCCAGTGGGGTGGACTGGCCTCAACCCTGTAATTTCTCAGTGATAACTTAAATTTCTGGTCATTTACAACAGTGATTGTAGGATATTGGATCAAAAGTGCTATCATCACAGTTGCATTAAAGAACATGTGGAGAAGGAAAATGCTGTGTTCCTATTACTCACTTCAGAATCTGTTTTCTTTGCCCACAGCTCGGTTAGAAGCCGCTTCCAGGGAGCTCTTTTCACTAGACACCCTGTCTCCCCCGTCTGTGTGTGCCGAGCAAGTGTGCTCGGATGCTTCTGTCCCCCTCCCTGGGAAGACTTCTGCCTCTGATAAATAGAGCATCCTTCTGTTTGAAATACTACTTACCACTGTAAAATGAGTTGGCTGTACCCAGAATTCTGAGAATTGATGATGTTTTCCCACAGGGAGATAAATGCTTCTAACACCGTGAAAGAAGAGCATTAGTTTCATAACTTGTGAGTAAAGTTATCTCAATTAGTTACAAAGATTATGCCTTTTATGACCCACACAAGACTCATAAACACTTACTATCTCTATTTTTCTATGGTAGTGTTTGTAAATATAAAACTTATCTTAGTAGTATTGCTTCTTAAAAAATATCATCTTGCTGTTCTGTGTATATTAATTCAAAACACTTTTACGGTGTGGAAGCTCCTTCAGACAAGACTGCTGCCTGCCAGTAGGTCTTAACCATTCAACTAGAAGCCATGCAGGTGTTAAGAGCAAGGTTTGTGATGCCCAAGATGAGTGAGAGTAAGCTCAGGGATGTCTTAATCACAGTCTTTCAATAAGTGACTGTGAAAAATTGTCCCACAGAAGCGAGGGACTTGTTATTCTATCTTCTTTAAAGACAAAGGGACAAAAAACAGGTCAGAAGCTGCAGGAGCATTTAGGTTGGTTTCCAGAAATGTAGCAGTCTGCCAATCAGTGCTAGATGTTTCTTTCTCCTTTACCAGAGAGTTTTTAAAAACATGTTTATGAAGTATTAGTTTGAACCTTATGAAACTGCAGGTATGTGACTGTTTTGACCTATAAAACTAGGAATTTTATTTAGTTCAACCTAAAAATAACATATGACGGAGGACCCAAAAAACTTGGAATTATCTTTTTGATTTTTGAGGGAGGGCCCCTTGTAGTGTAGGCTACCTCCCCTAGGTAAGTGTTCTAAGAACCCATTGGCATCAGTGTACCAGCTATCACTATTGGAGAGGCCATGTTCGGCTTCAGTGAATTTTTTTCAGTGTGTTTGCCCATTTCATTATGGGCGGTTTATGAGCACCTGCTCACACCATGCTGAGTATTCAGCAGTTTTTGACCAAAAGTGGCACGATCCCTGTGTCCCACTCTTTTAATTCACCCTCTCTCGCCCTGAGTGACTTTTTTGTTTCCCTGGATGAAGAAAGTCCTCAAAGGGAAACGTTTTGCCAATGTGGAAGAGGTGAAACAAAAAATGGCAGAAGCACTAAAAGGCATCAAAATTGATGAGTTTAAAAACTGTTTTGAGCAGTGGAAAAAGCATCTCAATAGGTGTATTGCATCAAATGGAGAGTAATTAGAAGGTGATTGAAATTTAGACATGAAAGAATAAATACACAATAAAAATAAGTTTGGGGGTTTTTTGGGCCCTTCCTTCATCCACAAAGAGAAGTGTGCTATTCATAATTGTACAGCTGCTTAAAAGACCCCACCCGCCACCTGCCAAGCTCTCTTCTACACCTGGAGGCTCAACATCATCCTGTTTTCTAACACTATTTTTGAACTCTGTATGAGTGGAATCATGTAGTGTGTGCTCTTTTGTATGACTTTTTGGTCAACATGCTTTTCATCCATATTGTTTGTGAGTTGCAATTTGTTCACTGTCATTGCTATAGAGTCTTCCCTTCTGATAGTGCCCCTACTTACTTACTCATTTTTACTGTTTATGGATTTCTGTTTATGGTTTATTTATTGTTTTAGGCTATTAATCATAATGCTGCTATTATATTTTAGTGAACACACTTGTAATTTCTTTTAGGTGTAGATGTAGGAGTGGAATTGCTGGGTTATTCATCAAAGGTTGTTAAAGAAGAATTTGGCTTTTCTTGTTCAGCTGTAACCCTAAAAATGATGTCTAGTCTGTCTGCCACCTTTAATCTCTGTCTGCTGAGCAGGTATCTTGTATAATGCTTGTGATGGGCCCAGCAAGTGACACAAAGAAGGCTAAAACTGGGTCCTATTCTGGAAGAGGATGGGAAGCATTGTAGCATGGTCAAAGGGCTAAACCCTGACTGTCAGTTATAAAGATGCACCTACCTTCCTCAGCCAGAAAATGGGGCACAATCTCACCTTCTAGGGAGATTGTAAAACTGAAGTGTGATATGTGCCATGTGCCTTGTACGAAGAAGGCACATAGTAGGTGTTAAAGCCAGTCTCATTTCCTTCCTTCACCTCCCTTTCTTCCTAGGATGGAGGTGGAACTGTAGGACAATTGTAAGATAACTAATGCCATAATGCAATAATAATAGTAAAAGTGCAGTTCTCAGGCCACAGAAAAGGCTGAGCCTTTAACTAGGATTTAGAAAGTTTGGGGGAGACATTTGAATCATTGTTCATAAAATTCTTGAGAAAATAGGAAAAAAGGTAAGCTCTTCAATAGAAAAATGGGCAATTGATCTGAACAAGAAGCTAACAAAAATCCAGAAACAAACATGCCTTTAAATCTGCAGTTTCTACAGTCATGCGATATTTACATCTGAAAACAACAAAAATGACACTGAGATTAGATTAGCACAAGCTTTTTATGTGCTACAATGAAAGAATGTGCAGCTATTTGTTGACTTGGGAAGACATCTATAAACTGTTATTAAGTGAGAAGAGTTGATCACAAAAGTTGGGTGATGCTATTTTAATGTAGTAATGTAATATAATTAATACCTATAAGAAACATGTTTATAAAGATACACAGCAAAATCTTAATGGTAGTTATTTAGGGATGATGAAATTTTTACAATATTGACTTTTTTCTTTATGCTATTTGTTGTCTAAATTATTTTATAATAAACATTTATTACTTTCACACATAATTTTTAAAAATCAGTATAGATGTTCCCTGTTATAGAAAAAAAAAGAAAATACCCCTTGATGGGGCACTAGATGATTCTATTGTGATTACTTTAGAAATATTTAAAGTAAGAATGTGTCAAAAATCAACCTTTCTACATTTTACATCAACTAATATATTTAAGAAAAATCAGAAACTAAAGATGACACCAGAATGTCCAAGTTTGTGTTTTCAGATGTGATCAGATGCTGTAGGTGGAATTGTAAATAGGCACAACCTTTTTTGAGAGCAATATCGCAGGGCATAAACAGCCATTAAATTATTCCTGTGCATTGACTTAGAATTCTTGGAAAAATACATTGAGACACTAATGTAAGATATACAGAATTTCTCATTTGCTGTGTTTCCTATGAAGCAAAGTAAATATATTTGTCAAATAAATTAAAACTTAAATGGTCATTTTAATATGGTTTGGTAAATTGTGGACATACAGAGAATACCCTATAGCTATTAAAAGAATCATTTTGAAAACCATGAAGAAACATGGTGAAACTCTATGATACAACAGTTACAGAAAAAAGCACTATAAAACATATCTCAAAATTGCAACTATTTGAAGTATGTCTGATTTTGGCAAATATTAGAAAAGATTGCACAAAGGTGAATGTGATGAAAATGAATGCATTTCCCCTTTTTTAAAATTTAAAAAATATATATATTATAAAATACTTGTAAAAATTGAAATAATACAAAAAACATAAGGCTCCTTGAACCCACTCACCTCTCTCTGTCCACTGCATTCCCTTCATTTTTTAAAGTTAAATTTTTCAGTATGCATTTCTATATAGTCGACAAAAGCCACTGAGAACACACTTTATAGATTATTTGTTTAACTCAGTGTCTTTGAGATATTCTATTTATATAGATCTACTTGATTCTATTTATAGGCTGTGTGGGGTTCCATTTTATTAACCTATTAATGGAATTTTAGGGTGTTTTCATTTTTTGCTATGACAAACAACATTTCAATTGTTTATACACTGTAGTATACCTTTTAAAGTATTGCTGCATGATAGACTTTTACAAATGAATTATCTGGGTCAAATACCACAAGTATTTTGAATTCAGTTGACCACTACCAAATTGTCCACCCAAAGGTATGTACATACTTACATTTCACCAACAATGTGTGAAGGTGCCGGTTTTATACTTTACCAATGTTGGATGTTAATGTTTTATATTTCTGCCATGGTAAGGAATGTAACATTTGCTTTACTTTTCATTTTTCTGTGTTTAACGTTGAGCATCTTTTTACATGCATGTTAGCAATTTGTATTTCTCCAGTGAGATATCATTTTTCTTTATCCATGCTTCTACTGGATCTTTGAATTGATGTAGGAGTGCTTTTTGCCTTATAGATATTAATCTTTTCTTTCATATACTGCATGTATTTCTCCACATCTGTGGTTGACAATTTTAAGTTTCTGTATGATTTCTGCTATTGTATAAAAGTTTTAATTTTTATGTAGTTAAATCTCTCAGTCTTCTTTATGGTTTCAGAGCTTCAGCCTATTTAGAAAGTCCCTTCCCATTCTTTGTATTGTCTAGTATTATATACTTTTGTTCTTTAATTTTAATTCCTAATGTATTAGTTATTTTTTAGTTATGGGTGAGGCATGGAATATAACTTCTCCCCCTCCCCAAATGGTTTGTCAGTTACAAAAGAAAAAGATCCTTGTTTCCTCAGAGACAACTTTATCAGATACAAATTTCCGTATATCCATGGGATTGTAACTGAATTCTATCCTGATTATCTATTTACCTGCTATTGGCCTAGTTAACATTTTAATTATTATAGTTTTATAGTGTATTTAGTATTTGTAGAGAAAATTCTCCCTCTCCTTTATCTCAGGAAGGAGTATAGCACAAGGGTTAAGATTTCAGGCTCTAGAACCAAGATGCTTGTGCTCACAACACTAATCTGCTATTTATTAGCTGTATAAACTTGGACAGTTTGCTTTATCTCTCTGTGCTTCAGTTTCTGTCTCCAGAAACTATATTATAATGGTTATGATAAAATAGTTTCATTGTATTGAGACCAGAGACTGTGGCTAGTATGATGTCTATATTTTATAATTGGTTATGAT
>CAUYQG010168745.1:0-18426 GCA_963574415.1 Tarsius wallacei | reverse complement strand
TGCTTTAAGAAGTGCCCAGAACAGGTCAGGCTAGGAGCCACTTTCTCCTTTGTCTGAGCTAAACTGTCTAGCAAACCTCAATAATGAAGAATTCAAAGCAATATGCATACTTTCCATTTTAAAATCACTATTTCTCATTCAAATCAAGAAGTTAGTTCAATTTATGAAAATTTCATCTCTCGTAGGTCAACTAGACCAAGACAAGGGTAATCAGAGAAATGGAGAGTGCAATTGAGAGAGAGTAGGAATGAATATCCCATTACACACTCACAAGAATGGCTATTTACAAGACTGGCTGGTTAGAATAGCCCTTTTCTTATTATTCTGAGGCTACTTTGGGTTCTTTTCTCAAGTTTCCAAATATGTTACACAAACATTTAAAATAAGAGATCCTAGCCAGATCCTCAGCCTGTAATCCCGTGCCTTGGGAGGCTGAGGTGAGTGGATTGCCTGAGCCCGCGGGTTTGAGACCTGCCTGGGCAACTTGGCGAGACCTCATCTCTACAATAAATGAAAAATCAGCCGGTGTGGTAGCGCGCACCTGTAGTTCCAGCTACTTGGAAGGCTGAGGCGGAAGGATCGCCAGAGCCCAGCAGGTCGAGGCTGCAGTGGCCGGGAGCAGCCACTGCACTCCAGTCTGGGTGACAGAGTGAGACTCCAACTCAAAAAAAAAAACAGAAAGGGATTGGCAATAGTGGGACACTTCCAGGGGAGGGGGGGAAACATAACATCAGTAAGGGTACCCACACTTTTCCTGTATGATGACCACATATGTACCTAACCCTCATTTTTACCCCACATTTTCAAATAAAATAAAATATATTTTTTAAAAAACACACATCTTTTAATCCAAAAAAATGCTAATGGGATTTCAAAAAATAGAAATAGAAAAAAAAGTCCTGAAATTTCTATGGAACCACAAAAGACTTCAAATAATCAAAGCAATCATGAGCAAAAAAACAAAAAAAGAAGATGTTGACGGCATCACACGACTTGATTTAAAACTGTATTTCAAAGCTCTAGGAATAAAAATAGGATGGTACTGGCATAAAATTGGACATGAAGACCAAGGGAACAAAATAGCCCAGAAATAAATCTATGCCTTTACAATCAATTGACCTTTGACAATGGGCCCAAGAATTCACAATAAGGAAAGTTTGGTCTTTTCAATAAATAGTGCTGGGAAAGTTATCCACATCCTGAAGAATGAAATTGAACCTTAATCTCACCCCATATACAAAAATGGACTCAAAATGAATTAAATACTTAAATATAAGACTCGAAACCACTAAACTCCTAGAAGTAAACATAAGAGAAAAGCTATTTGACACTGGTTTGGGCAGTCATTTTTTTGGCTTTGACACCAAAACATAGGCAATGAAAGCAAAAGCAGATAAATAAAACTACATCAAACTAAAAAGCTTCTTCTGCACGGCAAAAGAAACGATCGACAGAGTGAAGAAACAATCTATAGAAGGCAGAAAAATATTCGCAAACTATAATCTGATAAGAAGTTAATACCCAAAATATATAAGGAACTCCTACAACTACAAAGGACCTGAATAGACCCTTTTCTAAAAAGACACACCAATGGCCAGCAGGTATGTAAAAAGATGTTCTACGTCACAAATCACCAGGGAAGTGCAAATTGAAACCACAAGATATCACCTCACACCTGTTAGGATGGCTATTTTAAAAGTCAAAATGTAACTAATATTGGCAAGGATTTGAGAAAAGGAAACCCTTGTTTGCAGTTGGGAGGGATGTAAATTGGTGCAGCCATTATAGAAGGCAGAATGGTAGTTAAATTAAAAATAGGCCTAATATTATTGTAGCACTGGTCACAATGGCAAACACGTGGAATCGACCCAGTTGCCCATTGAAGGTGAACTGGATAAAGAAAATGTGGTACATATACACAATTGAATATTATGCAGCCATAAAGAAGAACAAAATCATGGCCTTCCCAGCAATATGGATGCAGCTGGAGACAATCATACGAAGTGATCTGTCACAGAAACAAAGAATGCCTCTCATAAGTGAGTCCTGAACACTGGAAACACTAGCACAAGCGTGGGACCGGTAAACAGTGGACAATGTCAGGGGAGGGAGGGAAGGGGGTATGTGGCAACGCACCGTGTACCTGGCTATCGGGGCGGACAGAGGGCCAGATAGAAGCCCAAACCTCACCTGCATGCAACCTACTTATGTAGCAAATCCCCACTTGTACCGCATAACTCTAAAAAAAAAAAAAAAAAAAAAGTCCAGAAGTTGAATCTGGTATCCCTAGTGTGTTCTGCACACATCTCTATTTCTTTTTTCTTTCTTTTGAGAAGGCAAGATTTATTGAGAGGACAGAAAAGCTCCCACAGTGAGAGGGGACCCGAGGGGGTTGCCCCCATACATCTCTATTTCTGAACATGCTTTTCCTTCCTCCTGTCTTCCACTCCAGAAACCTGGAGACTCAGGTTTAGCCAGAACCACGTAGAGGAGGAGCTTTGAGTGCTATATGAAATTCCTTTATGATACCATTCTACATCTTCTCACAGCACTAACTTTGGGATTCACTTAAGGATTCACATGGTAAATTTGCCTTGATGCTTCAAGAAGACTTGAAAAGAAGGCGTAGCCTCTGCTTGTTGGTCATCAGGTTTTTATAGGGCTTTAATGGGGTTTGGGTTCATCTGACTGCAGTATCATGAATGCACACGAGCATCTCTCCTGCATCTGCTGTTTCTTCTTTCGGTCTACAGTCTTTTCTTCCTTTAGGTTACTCCAACCTTGAATTCAAGTGTTTATCAAAATGTGTTATGTTTGGTGTTGGGCTTTGCATTTGACATCTTAAAATTTTATCCGACAATTTTCACCTTTGATTTGTTTAATTATGGCTCTATAACTGATTTCTGTTGTGTTATTTTATGCTCTGTTTTACACACATTCTTTACTGTTTCTTTTGCACCTCCCACTTTATAGATCAAATGTTGTTCTGTTCAGGCCAGGTGCAGTGACTCGTGCCTATAATCCCAGCACTTTAGGAGGCTGAGGTAGGAGGATTGATTGAGCCTCAAGGCTCAGTGAGCTATGATCATGTGACTGGGCAGCAGAGCAAGACCCTGCCCTCCCACCCCTCACAAAAAAGTGTTCTTCTGTTTGTTTGAAACTTGAAAACGTTTCCTGTTGTAATGGCGGTTGCATCATTATTTCCATCGATTTTCTTCTTAATTTCTTACAAGTATCAAAATTGACATTATCTCAGCAAATCAGACAAGTGCTCTAGCTTCCTTTTCTCAGCTTGGTTTTGCTTTCAGATCATGACAGCCTTTTGTCCAAGGGGATATTTTCTGAGGCTTTACTGAGTTGTTTTTGATATATTTTCATGTATTTTTTAGGCTACAATAAGCACTACCATCCATTCCTTATTCCACAAATCTAATGACACATTCCCTAGATTTATTTTTCTTTTTACTGGAGTATTTCCTCTAGGAATATTTTCAAAGGGATTTATGTAAAATAAAACCTTTGAGGCCTTATTTTATGATAACATCTTTTCTATACTTTCAAATTTAAAGAATTCTGGCTGTACATAATTCATGGTTTAAAATTTGTTTCCTTTCAAGTTTTTAGAAATGTTACTCCATTTTATTCGTGTCTCCAACATTGAATTGGAAAGCCTGATGCCAATCAAAATCAACCGTTCCTCAAAGGATGATCTGACTTTGTTCAGTTGACAGGATGTTACAAAACAAAGAAGTCTTCAATGTTCTGAGGGTAAATCACTTCGCAACTATAAACTTCACTAAAATGATAACACACTATAAGAGGAATTAAAACCTTCTTGATACATGCAAATAAACAGTAAACTAGCATGCACCCATTCTAGGAAAAAAAAATTTTAAGTTAATGAAAGAGATATTTATTAGACTCAAGAATGGTTGAATGTAGGGATGCAAGGCTGATAAGTGGCAACAGACCTAGCAAGTTTCTGTCTAAAATTAATCACTTAGCAAAGAGAAGAATAAGAACTAGATTATCGCAAAGTTACCTGTATGATGTCCACTTGTATACCTAATCCTGAATTGTACCCCACATCTTTAAAATACAATATTAAAAAAACTGGATTATCTTTGTGATATGATGAAAGTCGTGTTATGTTTCTTTTTAGTCATTCAAACTAAAGGTAAGTAAAACTCCTGGAAGATAAGAAATAATGCACCATAAATGTATCAAAGCTGAGAAAAATACTGTGTTCTTGGTAATCTATTGGAGAATGTATAGTTTTCAGAAAAATATTTTAAAATGGATGTCACATAGTAAAAAAAAGGCATTATTTCAATTAATGGAGAGAAAGAGAATAATTAGTTTTCTTCATGATTCTTGAAACCTGGTTTCTTTTTGTAGGCTTGGGTATATTCCCATATTACTTCGTTGCCCTTCCTATAGATCAAATCCTGCCACCTGCACCTATGGTTAAAACAAAACATAATCATAATGCTGTCAGTTTATTTGAGATGCCAGGATCATGATCGACCTATGGACAAAACACAGAAGACTTTATTATAACGAAAAATAAGATGGAAATTACGTAAAAGTTGGCAATATAAGCATCAAACTGTATTTGATCAAAGTCGAGAGCCATGATGAGAAGTTGGGAGAGAGGGAAGTTGCACACGAATGTCCACACCCTACTGAGCCCATTAATTGCATTCAGACTGGATGCACAATATTTAAGCACAGTATTACACACTATAAGTATATCATTTAGAGAAAGCAAGATAAAAAAGCCTTAAAATCATAGTTTAAAGACCAAGTAGGAACATACTTTTAGAAGAAGAGAGCAAAGGAAATGAGCTATATTATCTATCTTTGATAAACAGTCAAGAGCTGTTACTTAAAATTAGATTTAAAAAAGATCAAGGTAAAGTATATGTAGCACTATTTACAATTCAAGAGAATAGCATATAGTGAAAAAAGAAAATGGTAAGCATTGCTTACCTCTGAAAAGCAGGACCAGGGTCTGTGGAAGGAAAAAGAGTTTTTGTTTCCACTTTTTGCCCATTGCACTGTTTGATTTTTTCCATGCACATGTGTTGCTTTCAGTTTAAAGTTTTCTGACTCGCAGATCTCCTTGGATTATGTGTTAAATTAGGTTTCTTTTAGCCAGCAGTGGGTGGAACACCATCAACTGCTTAAATCGTAGTTAGACATTAATAAATTGTAATTTCTGAAAGAACATAAGTATGCCCATAACAACAGAATATAGCACTTGGCTCTATGATCTGCTCATCTAGGAAATAAAATTATTATAAGAAAAAACAATAACAAAGAGTGTCACATTTTCTAAGAAACATTTTGAAAAAAAGCAAGTGTTTTACTTGGAAAAGCTTCTTGTAATTAGTCAAGAATAAAGTCAATCAAGATAAACATTTATATTTTCAAATTCATGTTATGAGCAATATTTCTATCAAAATGCAATGCACAGCATGTTTTAAAGGAGCTGATTGTTTCCGAACACCTGTTTTTCTCTCTGTGATTGGCATTGTAAGTCATGGTTGGGGGCATCTCTTATAAAAAAAACCCTCTACTTGTGGTTTTGGAATGTACAACAGGGGAGAAGTTTTATTCATAATGTGCAGTGGACAGCGATGACCATTATCAGAAGACTCGTCATCAGATTCAAAGAGCACTGTAAAGGGAAAGAATTTAAAGACTGAAATTCTTCATTTTTAATCCTATAGCTGAGTGACATTTAAAACGTTTGATATCATTTGAATATTTGATGTTGGGCTTTTTATTTTGACATTTCAAAACTTTATCCAACAATTTCCACTTTTCCTTTGTTTAATTATTACTCTATAATAAAACTTATTTCTGTCATCTTTTTTATGCTTTGTTTTACACACTTTCTGAAAAGGGGCTTCCGGAACAAACATTATTGTCAAATGTTATAAACAATTGAATAAATATAGTCAATTCATTGTTTCATAACAGTGCTAAAAGTTCAGGTATAAAGATTAATTTTAAGATATATTATAAATAATGCAGGATTAGCAATTATTATTGAAGTATTTATTTATTTTTTACTTTCAAGCCTATTTTATTCATTTCTTCCCCTTTATTGTATTACTATTATTAATTAATTAATTTAATTATTTTATTTTAAAGATGTGGGTTACAGTTCAGGGTTGAGTATACAAATGTTCATTATGCAGGTACCCTTGTTGATGAGGTGTGACCTCCCTCTCCCAGCAGAATACCACTACTACCAACCCCGCTTCCCCTCCCTGGCAATTTCCCACTACCATCAATCCTTTTCTTTTAGTATTATGATAATTGTTCAAGGTCTACTTATGAGTGAGAACATGTAATACTCAGTTCTTTGTTTCTGTGATAAATCATTCAGTATTATAGAGTCTAAGTCCATCCAAGATGCTATGAAGTTCATAATTTTGTCCTTCTTTATGGCTGCATAATATTTCATTGTGTATATATACCACATTTTTTTAATAGTCCTCTTTTTTTGCTTTTGTGAACAACGCTGTAATCAACATGCGTGCGCAGGTATCTTTTTCATAGAGTGATTTGTGTTCCTCTGGGTATTCCCAGTAGAGGGATTGTGAGTTCATATGGAAGGTCAATTTTTAGACCTTTTAGGAATTGCCAAACTGTTTTTCACAGAGGTTGTACTAGTTCACACTCCCACCAATGATGTAGAAGTGTTCCTTTCCCCCCGCATCCTTTCCAGCATCTGTTGTTTTTTGAGTTGTTGATGATGGCCATCCTGACAGGAGTTAGGTGGTATCTCAGTGTGATTTTAATTTGTATTTCTTTGATGACTGGTGAGGCTGAGCATTTTTTCACATATCTGTTGGCTTCTCATATGTCTTTTGAGAAGTGCCTTTTCATATCTTTTGCCCACTTTTTTTTCTTTTTGGCACATTTGAGTTCCTTGTAGATCCTAAATGTTTGGCCTTTGCCAGATGTAGTTGGTAAATATTTTTTCCCAGTCCATGGGCTGTCTCCCTTTTTTCTTGATGGTTTCTTTGGCTTTGCAGAAGCTTGTCAGTTTGATGAGGTCTCACTTGTGTATCTTATCTCTTATGGCATGGGCACGTGGGGTTTTGATCAGGAATTGGTTGCCGGTTCCAATTTCTAAAAGGGTGTCTCCTGCATTTTCTAAGGTTCTTATAGTTTGAGGTTTTACGTTTAGGTCTTTGATCCATTTAGAGTTGATTCTTATGTATGGTGATAATGCAGGAGTCTTGTTTCAATCTTCTGCATGTGCTCAGCCAGTTTTACCATTTACTGAATAGGTTCTCCTCTCCCCAGTGGTTGATGGTGGAGGCTTTTTCAAAGATGAGTTGGTTGAGAAATTGAAGTTTTGGTTCCGGAATCTCTATCCTGTTCTATTGGTCTATATACCTGTTTTTGTACCAATACCAGGCTGTTTTGATTATTGCAGTTGTATAATAAAGTGTAAAGTCTGGGAGTGTGATATTTCCCGCTTTATTTATTTGTTTGTTTGTTTGTTTGTTGAGGATTATTTGGCTATTCATTGTTATTTATGTTTCCATATGAATACCTGTATTTTTGTTTCTGGGTCTGAGAAGCATGATGTTGGCAAGTTAATGGGTATTCCTTGGGTAGGATGGACATCATAACAATGTTGATTCATCCAATCCATGAGCATGGAATATTTTTCCATTTGTTTGTGTAATCTTTGATTTCTTTGAGCAGTGTTTTGTAGTTTTCTCTTTTCACCTTTTCTTTCTTCATCCTCATCTTTGCATTCTTCAAATTCTTTTTGGTTTAGTTTTATTTTTCATAATCTTCTCTATATCTATATCTCTTAATTGCACCAAAAGTGTTTTGTTTTTCCACTTCTTTAATTTTTTCAATACTTACATTCTATCATATTTCAATACTTGTATTTTATTATATTTATATTCTTTACTAGATTATCTCACAATCTTACTTATAATCTGTTAAAATCTTACTTTTCTCCTTTCTAGAAGCAGACTTCATCCTAAATTTAGATAACTCTAATCAGGATACATTTAGTCCTATGGCAAATAATGTGGCCAGGGACCTAAGCTTAATATAGTCAATAGTGCCCACAAAAATACCATTACATTTTCATATTTTGGAAATAAGATCTACATGTATACTTCTATTAAAGTTTTTGAGTCCTAAGTACGAACCCAGAAATGAACTAATGACCCAGAAAGAACCCCGAAATGAAGGTAGATCGATTAGAAAACCAGATTTTTGGCTTATTTCTTTTTACATGAACAGGAAAAACTTTGCTCTTATTGTTGCTTACAGCTACATTGAGATTATTCAAAAAGCCATTCTCAGTAACGGAGGATACTAAGGAAAATAGGTCTGAGATAATCGCAGAAAACAGTGGTAAAGATCTGATTATGTAATTCATTGATCCATTAATAACTTGGGACTACCTATTATAATAAACAATGTATCTGTCTTTTACTAAAGCCATTTGAAGTTATACTTTCTGTTACTTGCTGCCAAAGGCATCCTAATAACCTCCAATCATCTCTTCATATCCAATGAGGATTGGTGCCAGGACCCTTTACAGATACAAAAATTCATGATGCTCAAGTCCCTAACATAAAATGGCTTATTATTTTCATATAATCTATGCATATCCTCTTGTATATTTTAAATCATCTCTAGATTACTTAAAATACCTAATTCATTGTAAATACTACGCAAATAATTGCTAGACTGCATGATTTTAAAAATTTGTATTGTCCGGGCTCGGTGGCTCAGCCTGTAATTCCAGCACTTAGGGAGGTCGAGTCAAGTGGATTGCCTGAGCCTGCGGGGTCAAGACCAGCCTGGGCAACTTGGCGAGACCGCATCTCTACAATAAAATTTTTAAAAAATTAGCTGGGTGAGGCAGCACATGCCTGTAGTTCCAGCTACTTGGAAGGCTGAGACATGATCGCCGGATCCTAGTAGGCTGACACTGGGGTGGCCATGGGTGTGCCACTGCACTCCAGCCTGGGCAATGGAGTGAGACTCCAACTAAAAAAAAAAAAGTTGTGTGTGTTATTTTTAATGTTATATCGTTATATTATGTATGTATATATTTATTTAATTAATCGATATTTTTGATCAACAATTGGCAAAATCTGTGAATGTGAAACCCAAGAATGTGCAGCTGGCTGCAGTGTCCTATAAATTTTCACAGCACTCAGCATAGTATGCTAAGTTTCTCATAATAGGGCTCCTGCTCACTTCATAACTATATGTCCAACCTCTCCTTTTGCTACCATCTTTCCCCAAATACCTTATATACTAGTTAAACCAAAATAATTATTGTTTTAAATTAATTATCAAACAATTTTTTCTCTGAAGTTGTATCTGATTCAAGCAGATGGATTGGATAGACTTTATTTTTTAAGTACAAATTTTCTTATATATCCCTTTTAACTTCACCTAACATCCTTTAACAAACATTAACTTCTTTATATATTTACTGCCCTTACTAGTCTGTGAGAATCATAAAGGGATACTTTTTTTCTAAGGCATCCTTGTGACCGTAGGATGTAGTATTGTTTTTAACATATAGGCTGTTCTCAGACTAGTAATTGAATGAACTAAAACACCAAGTTCAAGCCATCAGAGGACTCATACACTAGAAAATTTAGAGATATAAAATATAGATTTTTATTTTATTTGGTTTCACTGCTAAATATAATTCTATTCATGGAAATAAATTAAAAGTGAATAATCACAAATGTCACATTTTAAAGAATGTCCCAGTTTATCATATGCTGTTGTATAATCTGTCCTATTTTGCTTATAACCAAGCACCTAATAAATATTTATTGAATGAGTACTGTGCATCTGGAATTGGACTATGTTCTGAGTATATGATGATGAACAAACATCTAGTATCCTTCATGAAGAAAACATATATCAAATGTTCACAGAAACTGTAAAAGTACTATGAAAGAAAATTATACCTGATAAAAGTCTACAAAATGGGGTCAATTAACCTAGTGAATGAGGTTAGAAAAAGCTTTCACAAATTGAGCTTTTAATGGTGAGTAGGATTGCTAAGTAGGCCAAGGAAAAAGGGAAGAATGTTTCAGAAAGAAGGACTCATTATGTACAATGCCCCTGGGTCAGGAGGGAATGTACCTAGCTTGTGTCTCACTGTTCTCAAGTGTGGCTGAAGGTAACAGTGAGGGAATGTGGTAAAAGGGGAAGAATAATAGAAATATCTTCATTTTCTTAAATGAGGCCTAACAAGGTTTGAGTGTCCAGTGGCTAAATCAAAACTCAAAATTGAATTTGTTGATTTCAGTTTTGCTTCATTTTTCACACTAAGCTGTTGTCTGTTAGGCTTGCTTTACCTCTCAAGGAACCTAATGTTTCATGGGAAATAGACATGCAACAATATTTACTGCAAGGCACAATGATAAAAGCACTATAAGTTATGGCATAATTGAGGTATTGAGACTCACATAGGAAGGGAAAATAAAGTCATGTTGAATATGAGTAGAACACTTCTAGGAAAAGCTAGCATGTCAAATATACATTTTAATCTTGATGATTAGACAATTTACAATAATAAGTTAGGTTCTGCAACCAATACCAAGATATAGTTAAGGAAATAACAATCTGAGTATATTAAATTAAGTCCACAACAGTTGAGCAAGAACAAGGTTTCCCAAAAAATATTTGAAAAGTGGCCTTGAAGGATGTGACCAAAGGAAAAAAAAAGAAGAAAAAGAGAAAAAAATGTGATTAATAGGGAATGATGAGAATCCTGCAAAATAGCTGAGTCAAAAATTGGATTAAGTAGCCTATCCTGAAGAAATGAGAACATATTCAGATGAGTAGGGCCAGATGACATACACTTAGTAGAGTGGTTAAAAGAACTAGTTAATGAAATTACAGAGTAATTTAAAATTACTTAGGATATGTATACCATAACTAGACAATGCCAAAGAAAAAAACAGCAAAGATGAGTACAGTAAACACATGCATATGTATGTGTGTGTGTGTGTGTGTGTGTGTGTGTGTGTGTGTGTGTGTGCAGAAAGACACACACAGATACACATTACTTATTTTTGGTTCTCTTTAAGATAGTGGGTGCCACCAATTTATTTCTACACATCATATAGTCTCAGGGCTGCTGGCATTCCTTGATGATCAAGTTCAAGATCAGCAACAGCCATTTTTCTTTATTATACACATATTCTAATTTTTTTGCATTTTAAATCAAAATTAGAAATTGATGTATCCTCCATTATTGTGTGGCAGAAACTGAACATTTTAAAAACAAATTTTGCAAATACTAAATGAATTTTTAAAGTCATGTTTTCATTATTAAAGAAAAGTTATTGATCTCAATATTAAACTTTTTTCTTTGCATGTGTAAAGCTGAATATTTTTCCAAACTTGAAACTCAGCATCTATTCAATAAGTCACTCTCTGAAATATGACATGATTATTAGGGGCTTTGTTTTCCTTTTATAAACTCGGTGCATCATATATGATGACTTTTTGTTAGGATGCAAAAGACAGGGAAGTCTAATCAAGGAAGGAAATGAGGAACAGAGGAGGAAGTGAATGAGGGCAAAATGATAGAAGAGCAAACAGGATCCATTATGGTGTTGACCACATGACTCAAGCAAGGTTTTCTCAATTATCTGCCTTTTTAAATCATAGCTCAATAAGAAACTTATGATACAAATATCATCATTCCCATTTCACAAGTGAGTAAAATGATTTCAGAACTACAAATCCATCATCACATATAGAATAGTGATAGTCAAAATTTGAAATTGATCATCTTTTTTTTTTTTTTTAAGTTGGAGTCTCACTCTGTCGCCCAGACTGGAGTGCAGTGGCCGCTCCCAGCCACCGCAGCCTCGACCTGCTGGGCTCCGGTGATCCTTCTGCCTCAGGCTTCCAAGTAGCTGGAACTACAGGTGCGTGCTACCACACCCAGCTAATTTTTTGACTTATTGTAGAGAAGAGGTCTCACCAAGTTGCCCAGGCGGGTCTCGAACCCACGGGCTCAGGCAATCCACTCACCTCAGCCTCCCAAAGCACGGGATTGCAGGCTGAGCCACCGAGCCCGGCTGATCATCTTTTTTAAATTCACCTGATCAGTGTGCTTATAACAAAGGTACCCATGCCCTTATTTCATTACAAACATTATTTTTCAAGAATAAAAACATATAATCAACTAGAATAACAAGCAAAGTAATTTGTAAAGATCCCACTTTCTCCCGTTTCTCCTAAAGAATCTCGAGTCCCAATTTGTGAAGTGAAGTGGTTTCACAAGATAATTTTAAGTTCTGTTTAAATTCTCAAATTTTATTAAAAATGACTCTGGGAATTTAGTAGGAAAAAATGGAGGATTCTTTTCTTAGTAAATCTGTAGAAATTAATCCTGTTTTTTAAAGTACCCAAGGTATAATCAAGAAAACTTAATCAGGCACTAAGTATGTTCCAGGCTATCTGCTAGTTGCTGGGATATAAAGATAAAAGGCATTGTCACTACATTTCATGAGTTCATATACCTAGGTGGTAAAGTTGCAATGGGAAGAGGGAAAAGAAAGAGCAAGCAAAGAAGCAGATGCAACTTGAGCTTGTCACAGGAACTCAGGAAAACAATGCCAACACCTACCTCAGGTTGTCATAAAAATTGAACAGCATAGATGAGTTGGTTGAGAGATTGAGTTTTTGCTTCTGGAATCTCCCTGTTCCTTTGGTCTATATGCCTGTTCTAGTCACAGTACGATACTGTTTTGATTATTGTAGACTTATAGTAAAGTTTAAAGTCTGGAAGTGTGATACCTCTTGCTTTGTTCCTTTTGCTGAGAATTGTTTTGGCTATTCATGTTATTTTTGTTTCCATGTAAATTTCTGTATTGTCGTTTCCAGGTCTGAGAAGAATAATGTTTGTAATTTAACGGATGTTGTGTTGAATTTGTAGATTGATTTGAGTAGGATGGACATGCTGACCATATTTATTCTTCCAATCCATGAGCATGGAATGTTTTTCATTTGCTGGTGTGCTTTTTTATTTCTTTGAGTAGTGTTTTATAGTTCTTGTCGTACAGGTCTTTCACTTCTCTGGATAGGATGACAACCACGGCGAAGAGGAGACCTTATTTAGCAAATGGTGCTGGGAAAACTGGTTGGCCACAGTCAAGAATGAAACAGGACTCCCTACCTATCACCACATACAAAAACCAACTCTAAATGGAAAGAAGACCTAATTGTAAAACCTCAAGTGATAAGAATCTCAGAAGAAAACACAGGAGACACCTTTATGCACATTGATGTAGGCAATCAATTATTGATGAAATCCCTAAAAGCATATGCCATAAAAGATAAGATAGACAAGTGGCACCCTAACAAACTGAAAAGCTTTTGCAAGCAAAATAATTAAGAGAATAAAGAGATAACCCACAAAATGGGGGGAAAATTTGCTAATTTTGTATCTGACAAAGCCCTAACATCCTGGATCTGCAAGGAACTCACACAATCCCAAAGGAAACAGACAAGCAGGCCTATTAAAAAATGGACAGAGGACATAAACAGACACTTCCTAAATGAAGACATACAAGCAGCCAATAGATACATGAAAAAATGTTCAGTCTCACTAATCATCAGAGAAATGCAAATCAAAACAACACTGAGATACCAACTTACCCCAGTAGGGATAGCTATCATTAATTTTAAAAATATATAGATATTGTCATGGGTATAGAGAAAAGGGAATATTTCTACACTGTTTGTGGGAGTGCAAATTGATCCAACCTCTATGGAAAATAGTGTGATGATATCTAAAGGAACTAGAAATTGACCTTCCATAAGATCCAGCAATCCCTCTCCTGGAAATATACCCAGAGGAACACAAGTCATTTTTCATCACCTGCACAGGCATTTTTATTACCACATGATTCACAACCAACCCTTATGCCCATTGAAAATAGACTGGATAAAGAAAATGTGTTACATAAACATGATGGAATAGTACACAGTCATAAAGGACAAAATCATGGACTTTTCAGCAATGGATGGAATTAGAGACAATCCTTATTGTTCTATCACAGAAACAAAGATCTGAATACCACATGTTCTCACTCATAAGTGGGAACACAACATTAATCATAAAAGCATAAGGGGGGAATTGGCAATTACAGAACACTGCCAGGGTAGTAGAGAAGGGGGGCCATATAACAACACAAAGGGTACCTGATCCTTTGCCTGGGGAAATAAGGTCCACTTGGAGACCCAAACTAATATACATTACTTATGTGCCCAATCCTGACTTGTACTCCACATCTTTATACTAAAATAAAGTAAAAAATAAAACTGCATAATGATACATATATTAGAAGAAGCATAGCTTATGATATTATGCCATTAGATTCTCAAAATACAGCTGCGAAGGCATAAAAGTAATTAGATTTTCAAGTAAGTACAATGAATAGAGAATGGTGAGGACATGGAGAATATACAAGATGTACCATTTATTCTAAGTCAAGTGAGAGGAAAATAAAAACACGGAGAGTGAAGGGTAAAGGTGGTTGAGTGAATTATTTTAAGACATGGTAGGAACAAATACTTTTAGGACTGGGTTATTATAGTAAGGGAGCTGGACAGACAGAGGTGTCATCAGATAGTGGAACACTTGACATTGAGATTATGGAAGTGGTCAAATCCAGTAATGATAAGGCCAGGATATGATCATGACATTGCCTTCATGGAAGTAAGGAAATGAAAGTTATGACAAGAAATGGATTCACTATTTATGTGTATATCAAAATCAGCAAAATTAACATAAGAACAATGTGGGAAAGAGGGACAGAAAACTTTATGCTAAAACTGTCAAAATGGAAGGGGTGACCTGGTGGGTGGAATGTTGAATATATCAGGAAGGAAGAGTGAGCAGTATAGCATAAGGACATAATCTACAGGTCTGTGGGGCTTTTGAGGGAAGAGAGGATGAAATAGGCCTTGGAGTATAACATGAAGAACAAGAAGTTAACTTCCTCCAACTTTTTATTCAGTGGTAAAAAGGGGGCATGGAAGAGAAAATAGGCATTGCATAAGAAAGTTGCAAGATTCCTTAGAACAAAGAGTTTTGCTAATGATAGATCATGATTTCCAGGTAGTAGAGTATGAGCATTTGGGAAGATAAAGAAAGGAGGTGGTGCTAGTTTAAGAGATCTTCAGAGCAGTATGGAAGTGGGTATTGGGGGAGGAGGGCAAAAGATAGACTAGAAGATTTTGACTCCTTGTGGATTTTGATATAAACAGTTATAAAAATCATGAAGCCTTTAGTCCTGATGTTTTCCAAGATAGATTGCTGTGTGGTGTGTGTTCTTAAGGGAAGGACAGTTAGGGCGCTGAGGGGCAGAGATTTAAGTCTTCCTTTCACCCCTGGACATCAAGGGAAGAATATCAGCACCAAAAATGCATTCTGTTCATATATTGACAAACTGTGCTTTAGAATTTTGACAAACTGACAAAATCAGAGTAGACATATATGATGATTAAAATGTCCTTATAATAAAACATTTCTCCTATAGTCCAGCACTGCTCATTAGAAATATGAAAATATTTATGTGAGCCATGTAGGGACTGAGAATACTACTCCCAATAAGGTACTGTGGAAGTCATTCTTTGACCTTCTCCCATCTGTCATTGGGAGAGCTGGCCATAAAAGAATTCTCTTACCTGCCTTCCCTGAAAGTAGATCCTAAGACCCTCATGTGACAAATTCCTTTCCTGTACTCATATAAAAAGAATAAAGACATGGATGAACCAAGAAGTATCTAAACAAATAGGCCTTGCTGAGTACCCTTAGTTTATTACCTTTTTGTGCAATAATGCTTCTGTGCAATTGTCCATTCTTCACCAAACTTAAGCATAAAAAATACAGTTTTCTCTGGATCATTGGTTTTTTATCTCTAAAGGCTACTGTGTCACCTAAAACATTGGTTAAATGAATTTATTAAGTTTTTTTCTTAATCTGTCTTTTGTTATGGAGTGTCAGCAATGAACTTTAAGATGGGTGAAAAAAGTATATCATTGTCCTACCTTATATCTACATAGATAGTTTTAAATTTTCTAGTAGCTATATTTTTAAACTAAAAAAAGCATGTAAAATTATACTAATACAAATGTTAAATGTTATCACTTAAAAATGCGATCTATACAAAGAATATATTATATTCTTCTTATCATTGGTAAGTATTTTAAACCAGTGGGTAGTTTACACTTGATACACCCCCCCCCCTTTGAACTGGTGACATTTTGAGTAGTCAATAACACAAGATGGATTAAAGACTTAAACATCAGACCTGAAACCATAAAAATTTTAGAAGAAAACCTAGGAAAAACTCTCATGGACGTTGGCCTAGGCAAATCATTTATAGCTAAAACACAGCAAGCAAATGCAACCAAAACCAAAATAAACAAGTGGGACTTCGTTAAACCAAAAGCCTCTACACAGCAAAAGAAATAATCAACAGAGCAAACAGGCAACCTACAGAATGGGAGAAGTTATTTGCAAACTATACATCTGACCAAGGAATAATATCAAGAATCTACAAAGAACTCAAACAAATCAGCAAGAAAAAAGCAATTAACACCATTAAAAGTGAGTAAATGACATGAAAAGTTCTCTCTCAAAAAAAGATATTCAAATGGCCAACAAACATATGAAAAAAATGCTCAGCATCACTTATCATCATGGAAAAGCAAATTAAAACCACAATGAGATACCATTTTACACCAGTCAGAATGACCATTATTTTAAAAAATCAAAAAGCAATAGACGCTGGGGCATATGTAGAGAAAAGGGAACACTTATACACTGTTGGTGGGTGTGTAAATTAGCACAACCTCTATGGAAAGTGATATGGAGATTACTCAAAGAACTAAAAGTAGATCTACCATGTGATCCAGCAACCCTACTACTAGATATTTACCTTAAGGAATAGAGGTCATTATATAACAAAGACAGCAGCACCCATGTGTTCATTGCAGCACAATTCACAATTGCAAAGATCTGGAATCAACATAAATGACCATAAACTGATTGGTGGACAATGAAAATGTGGTGTATATATGCCATGGAATGCTATGCAGCCATAAAAAGAATGAAATCATATCCTTTGCATAAACGTGGATGGAGCTGGAAATCATCATCCTAAGCAATCCGACGCAGAAACAGAAAGACAAACACCATATGCTCCAACTCATATGTAGGAGCCAAATGGTCACAAAGATTGAAATAATAAGGGAGGAAGCGGGCGAGAAGTTAGAGTTCAGAAACTACCCACAGGACACAGTGTTCACTATTCCCAATCCCCACCACTACAAAATATGTCCATGTAACAAATATACGTGTGTACCATCTGAATCTAAAATAAAAATAAAAATTAACATAAAGATGTGTCTACTAGATTAAAAGGCATAGCTCTAAAAGTTTGAAATTCTGTTCAACATGGAACGATAGAGCAGTTCCATGTAAAGACCTAATGTAATTAGAGTTCTAATGTAAAGACCTAATTTAGCATTATTCTTCCAAAGCAATAAGCAGAACTGGAACATTCCACATTTAATTCTTTTTTTTTTTTTTTGAGTTGGAGTCTCACTCTGTCGCCCAGACTGGAGTGCAGTGGCCGCTCCCGGCCACCGTAGCCTCGACCTGCTGGGCTCCAGCGATCCTTCCGCCTCAGCCTTCCAAGTAGCTGGAACTACAGGCGCGTGCTACCACGCCCGGCTAATTTTTTTGATTTATTGTAGAGATGAGGTCTCGCCAGGTTGCCCAGGCGGGTCTCGAACCCGCGGGCTCAGGCAATCCACTCACCTCAGCCTCCCCAGGCGAGGGATTACAGGCTGAGCCACCAAGCCTGGCTCATTTATACCTTTTAAAAGGCCTTTGTTTTTACATTTAGAATAGGAAAGTTTAATTGATCAGAATCTACCTTCAAATAATATATGCTGCTTGATGAGTAGTGTAAGGAACTTCACTGGTATACCTCCTTCCCATTCGTTGTGTCTTTGTTGTTATATATTTATCTTGACATATGCTATAAATGCATAATACTTTGTGATGATTTTTGCTTTAGAACAAAATTGCCCTTAAAGCAATTACAAATAAAAACATATTTTATTATTTATTTTATTCCTGATGCTCTATATCTCTGTGTGGATCCAAGTTTCTAATCTGTGTTTTTTTTTTTTATCTGCCTGAAGAGCTTTCTTTAATAGGTCTTGAGTGTAGGTCTGTTGGGAAAGAATTCTGTGAGGTTTGTTTGTATGACAAAGTCTTTATTTCTCTTTCACTTTTGAAAGATGTTTTCACTGAGTATAGAATTCTATACCCAGTTCCACAAGCTAGACAGTTCTCCCAAC
>CAUYQG010168741.1:0-10087 GCA_963574415.1 Tarsius wallacei | reverse complement strand
AATAATTTAAATTCTTCACAAGACATCGAAAACAACTTACTATTATATTGCAAACATGATCAAAATAAATCTTAGACTATGAAAAAAAGAACATGATCTCACCTCCTTCAGAGGCAAATATATAGCAAAGTTATCAAAAAGATATTTAACACCCAAAGCATGTAATTGTTTTTTCCTTTTTCAAATTAACAATTACTGTTCCGACTTTTAGAACTAACAAAGCCCCGGGACTTCACAAGACATTTTATTCTCCATGGAGTTCCCACAGAACTGCCTGAGCAGCTCCTCGTGGCATCCGTTGGAGAATTCAGAGCCTGTGTGTTATGCTTTGTCAGATTGGAAGTGCACTGAAGAGTCTTCACGCTCAATCATTTTATTTAGCACAACACCATGGAAACATTCGAGTTCTTTCCTGAGCCTGGATCTCGCCAAATTCTTAAAGCCATTGATAGATCTGCTCCCTGCAGAAAGATATGCAAATGATTATTGTTCAACTGTAAATAATAATGAACCAGCCCCTTGGGTTCATTTTACCAACATAATAAATATAATTAAATATATTATTAAATTATTAAATATATTATTATTATTCACCTCTGCAAGAAGACTCTCTCCAAGCTCTCAAAGAGCTACAATGTAGCCAGGAAGTGTCCTCGCCTCAAGAGTCTGTGAATCCATTCCCAAGGGTCCGGCTCCAACCTTGTAGGTTCTGATAACCTTATTGCAACTCTTGTTCCCAAACTCTAGGGGGTGGATGGTTCCTAAAGTTATCATTAATCTCAGTGTGTTTTGTTCGGTTTGGTTATTTGTTTTTTTGGTTTTGTTTTTGTCTTTTGCCTTTCTAGTTCTCTAACTTCTTTTAAAATAATTTCCTAAGTTAATTTCTTTCTGTTAAAATAATCATTTTCCTTTCTTTTTTCCTGACTGGACCCTGACTGAAGCAATCAAAATTTATTTAAAAAGTGATTAATTCTTTATCTGGAAGAACCTCAGAAAGAGGAGTTTTGTAAACCCAATAAGTATAAAAAGAAATCCCAACATCTTCCAACCATCCCATCACCACAGCATTTAATTTTATAAAGAAAACTTTAAGAGGATGTAATAAAGTTAGTTCTTACCTGTTGATTCAAATATTACTAATTTTTTTTTTTTTGAGTTGGAGTCTCACTCTGTCGCCCAGACTAGAGGGCAGTGGCACGGTCATGGCCACCGCAGCCTTGACCTGCTGGGCTCTGGTGATCCTTCCACCTCAGCCTTCCAAGGAGCTGAAACTACAGATGCGCGCTACCATGCCGGGTATTTTTTATTTTCTTGTAGAGATGAGCTCTTGCCACGTTGCCTGCACTGGTCTCGAACCCGTGGGCTCAGGCAATCCACTCATCTCAGCCTCCCAAAGTGCTGGGATGACAGGCTGAGCCACCGAGCCCGGCCAAGTATTAATAATTTGATTCTATTTTCATAAATACCTAAACCTTGATATTTCACAGAGTATTGTGCATTTAAACACAGTAATTTTTTGTCTTGATGGATGATAACATTATCTATGTGAACAACTTGAGACTGAGTGCCTGGAACTATGGCCTACTCATGGAAATGCCTTCCCCAGTGATCATGAAAATACCTGCATGGTGATGGAATATTCCGCTTTTCATCTGGTTGTTTTAAAACCTCCCTCTTTTTTTGTTTTGCCTGGACTGGAATCTTTATTTGGAAATCTGTAGATGTAAAAGAACTACAGGATGAAAGAATATCACTGACTTGTGTGTAACAGCGAAAGGAAAAGATATTATGAGGCCCAACTTTCACTAGAGAGTAAATAATCCTCTGTGTGAAAACATTACCTAGCACTTGGTAATAGGTGGAGTGAGCATGAGCTGGATTTGAACTAAATTGTCCCCTCCCTCCTTCTGTCCCTCACCTCTCCCACTCTTTTTTGTTCTTCCCTACCTTTGACCTTGTGTGAGCCTAGCCCATGCTGTCCCTTTGAGGTCATAGCCAAGGTAGCACAAAACTGGCTTCCACTCTTGGAGCCAATTCTCTGGTGACTTACTGTAATCTCTTGCTGGCAGCACACTGGCAGTTGTGAAAGGACACACCTGTCAAAAGCAGGACACAGGGTTCCGCTGCCTCAAGAGTCTTGTTTTGTGCATAAATACGGGTGACAGCACAGCCTGCTAGGATCCTACCCACAGCAGAATGGGCCTAGTTGCCTTTTCTGGAGGGAAATGAGAGGAGAAGAGAGAGAGAGAGAGAGCACACTGTTCATTTGCCTGGTAAGAAACCGTAACACAACAGATGGCTCACATTTCAACCCTGTTACGCCCACCTAATCAGCCACATTTTGGTAACCCAAGAAAGAGTGTATTAAGAGAGGGGAAAAAATCAGGTAGATTTGTTTGTATGTTATTTTTGCATGTTGAAAAAAACACACGCACTTAAAATGGTGACTTATACAAATAAATCTGAATCATTTTTAAAAATCACTGAGATTCTAAAGAGTCAATAAAAGACCCACAACAAAACTTTCCTAAGTCTAATTTACAAATAATCTCTCTTACCTAAGCAACTATCATATGAGTAAGATATTCAAGTGTAAGATAAAATCAATATTTTTTGCAGAAATATGCCCAGAATTAACAGTGTTTGGGCTATGCAGCCAGTAAGAGAAGAAAAATCTTGCCTAATAAAACAGATGTGATATGTCCTCTTCTAATATTTTCCATTTATTTATGATGCATTTTATTTTCCCCATCTTATCTGAGGGAAATGCCATACACTAATATACTTTTGGATATCTAGTACTAGAGGAAAAAGATTATTACATACTTTTTTTTTGAAATTCTGAGAAACTTTGACATTTTCAAAATTATTATTTCAGAGTGATTGTGTCTGTTTCATTAGTCTGTGTTCTTCACCCTTAAAGTACTAAACTAGACCTAAAAATGAATGCAATTATTGCTCTTCTCTCCTCCAGAAGTGTTAGCAAATGTTTCTTCCTACCTCCTAGAGGAAATAACAAAAAGTCTCCTGTACCTGCCTTATGTGACTGCAATGTTGTAATTAACTTGGTGTTTTGTTGCTCCTGCTTGGGAAAATGTTTTTGGTAAAAAGAGAAAAAGGCACAACATGATTATGTCCCATGAGCAATGTGAAATGTTATAGAGGGTTTAACTTTATTTTATTTAAAAATTTCTGTGTATATCTTGAATCTCCAAAGCAAAGGAATCTCTACTCTGTTAAGTTTTTAAACAACAAACCAAACCCCAACTCTGTTTAATTGTATAACAATTTTCTTTTAACAAAACAGTAGCCCTGCAGTCACATTTGCATTTTATCACGTGTTTTTGTAATTTTTGGCCAAGAGCTTAAGATAGAGGTTTAAAAATATTCTTATATTTGATGTTACTTTAACAATTCACCTATGTAATAATTATTTTTAGTGTATATGTCTTACTCTATCTCCTTGTCTTAATCTGACACTTAAATGTTTAACTATCTCCCTAATATATGTAACTCTGTGACAGGGACATGAGAAAACACGATTCGTTTCTAGAATTTGTTTCATTCCATGTTTTAAAAAAGTAAAACAAATTCACTTTGCAAAGCTAGGAGGTTAAATTGTGTCCATTTTTTTTTCTTTTAGGGATTAGGTTTTCAAAATTGAAATTTAAAACTTCAAAACACTATACAATGAAATATACTATTTTGTGTGGGGGATGCTAAATCTATGAATATATAGTAACACATGTTTAATTTTGCAGTAGTTGTTAGTTATCTTCGAAGATTAATTGAAAATTTTTTTTTAAGAATTGAAGAAACATTTTAAATTACAAAAGCAAAGAAGACAAAGAGCAGGATAAAGTTAACTTATCAAATAAAGTAATTAGCTGGTTAAGATTTTATTATTTTCAGCATCTGATGTTTAGGAACCAAAGTGAGAAGTAACCAGATACTTTGTGTTTCCACCGATAGTCTGCACTTTATAAAGGAGCTAAATAAGTCTTTGTCCTTCTGACATTTTACTTCCCTATGCCTTGGTTTTTGAAGTTCAACCTAATTGTATAATATGTGAGTGATGCTTTAAAAATAATATAAAGAAAAACGATAATCTGAGAAAATAAGTTACTATTTCCAGAGAGAGTAAAACATGCCATAATGTTAAGATCTCAAATAATATACAGGCTTTAGAAATACTTGTTGAACTGTTGTAGCAAAAAGTGGAAGCATCATTTTCAAAGGTCCTTCCATTCCACTCACCACTTCTTCAAGTAAATCTGGTGAGGATGTGCTTGCAGGTCTGTTTTCCCAACAGGACAGTGAGTTTTATTGTATTCTCAGGCCAAAGTCCACTTTAACTGGCACTAGATGCCACAAATGCTTGCAATTTGTCATCAGAATTACACATCTAGCTCTGGCACTGGAAAAACAAATCAAACCCATGTCATAAGCTGTTGAGTCAGTCTCATTATTTTCCCATTACAAAGGCAGCAGCATAAATGATACAAAATAACAGATTAAACAAGGAGCATTTTAAAAAGATCTCCCCTCCATCCTTTTTTGTTGTTGTTGTTGCTGTTGTTCTTTGTTTCTCTTGGATACTGTGTCAAAAAATTGCGTTAGAATCACAATAAAGAGTAGTGAAAGTCCCAAGATTTAAAAAAAAAAAAAAAAAGAGCACTCATATATGCCCCGTTTGTTACCAAGGCAAGAGTGAAATCTGAGGACTGGAGGCCCTCAGCCTGAGTTTGGATACATGAATGCAGCTGCTAGATGAAAGGAGATAACCTGAGAGAATTACAGAATCTATTATTTCAGGCATTCCCCCCCCCCCCCATTTTTAAAGATTATTCATCTATAACCTTGCAGCCCTTAGCATATTTTTAGTTTACCATAATTGCTCAAAGTACTAAAAATTATGTTCTTCACATTGGAGAGAGACATGTTTTCTTAACTGAATAGTGTGTAGCAAGTAGCAGGATCAAAAGCATTGGCAAGTGCTTACAGAGAAATTTTAAAAAGAAGTAGCAGCATAATCTTCAGATCATAATTATTGTTTAAGCTAAACATTAAATAATAGTTCCACAGTTTTTCATAATTCTTGAGTAGCTTTCATCCACAAAATTGGCTATTATGGGGACTTGAAAAATTCTTGATCTGCCTATGGATTTGAAATCTTAAGGACAACCGGAACATGCATTCACCTGTATGAATAGCAATTCTGTTTTCTAAAGTCATTTCCTTTTCAAGGAGTAATCTATGGACAGACAGCACTGGCATTTCCTGAACTTAGGAGAAACGCAGAATCTCAGTTCCTACCCCAGAATCAGAGCCTATGTTTTAAAAAGATCCCTGGGCAAAACATGGATGGAACCGAAGCCATTATCTTAAGTCAAACAGCTCAGACACAGAAAGACAAATACTACATGTCCTTACGTATAAGCAGGAGCTAAATAATGTGTACATGTGGACATACAGTGTGGCATGACGGACATGGTGACTTGGAAAGGTGGACAAGTGGGAGGAAGGTGAAGGATGAGAAATTACTGAATGGGTGCAATGTATTTTATTCCAGTGATGCATATACCAAAAGCAGTCCTGACTTCATCATATGCAATATAACCATTTAATGAAAATACACGTGTACCCCATAAATTATACAATAAAAAGAGATCTCCAGGTGATTTGTGTGCACATGAAAGTTTGGGAAGCAGTGTTCCTGGTCAGCAGGAAATTCAAACTTGGATTGGAAATGCAGTCTGGTGGGTCTCTGTAAAAATTTGCCCTGTTCATGATTTTTATTGTTTCTCTTCTTTCTTACGCATGAAGGAGAGCGACACAGTACTTTTGAAAAAGATCCATAGTACCACAGGACAAAAAGACGATGAATCTGGCTGACATTCAGAAGCCCCCAGCAGTACAACTTTGCTTTCCTTCGGTTAACAATTCATGCTCTAGAAATGTGAGACCCGTGCTAAGTGTCTGGACCATGTCCCTGGTCATGATCGGGGCTATAGTGATGGCTATGCTGGGCAACATAGTGGTGATCATTTCCGTCACCCATTTTAAGCAGCTGCACTCTCCGACCAACTTCCTGATCCTCTCCATGGCCACCACGGACTTTCTGCTGAGCTGTGGGGTCATGCCTTTCAGCATGATCAGGTCCATCGAGTCCTGCTGGTATTTCGGAGACCTCTTCTGCAGAGTCCACAGCAGCTGCGACATCTTGCTCTGCACCACCTCCATTTTCCACCTCTGCTTCATCTCTGTTGACCGCTATTACGCTGTTTGTGACCCTTTACAGTATGTCACCAAAATTACCATCCCTGTCATAGTGGTCTTTCTACTCATCAGTTGGTCCGTTCCCATCTTTTTTGCCTTTGGCTTGGTATTCTCGGAATTAAATGTCATTGGTGCAGAAGATTTTGTTGCAGCCACGGACTGCACGGGTTTGTGTGTGTTAATATTTAATAAGCTTTGGGGGGTGCTTGCCTCCTTTATAGCTTTCTTTCTCCCCGGGACAGTCATGGTGGGGATTTACATACACATTTTCACCGTAGCCAGGAAGCACGCTAAGCAAATTGGCACAGGTGCTAGGGTAGGGTCAGAAACCCAAAGGAAGGGATCATCCAGAAAGGAAAACAAGGCCACCAGGACCTTAAGCATCGTCATGGGAGTGTTTGTGCTATGCTGGCTTCCCTTCTTCATCTTGACCATCATAGACCCTTTCATTAACTTTGCAACCCCTGAAGATTTGTATAACCTCTTCCTCTGGCTGGGTTATTTCAACTCCACTTTCAACCCCATTATATATGGCATGTTTTATCCTTGGTTTCGCAGGGCATTAAGGATGATTGTCACAGGAATGATCTTCCGCCCTGACTCTTCCACCCTAAGCCTGTTTCCTGGACATGCTTAGGCTGTGATCCTCACTCACTAAGATTCTTTGCCAGCACAGAATCTTGGCTGTCTTTTCTCAGCGATGGTAGGAGCATGGTTTGACTAAATAAGAAGATTCTTCCAATTGGTCTAATGGATACCCAACTAGGAGCGATAGATCTAGCCTTCCAGGTGTACTGAAGCTACCAAATGAGTCTACTTCTGGACTTCCAGGGAAGACAATTCCAATAAAAAAGGAATTCTCTCTTGAGGTTTGCTGATTCCTGAATTTCAAAAATGAGGGATTTAGAAATTCATTTAAGTTCAATCAGAATTTTCTCACTTTTACTTTTGATCATTAGATGTGGAGATACAGTCAGTCTTCAAAATAACTGAAGTGTAATCAAGTTTACCTAAATGATTCTTGAGATTATCATTGCTCATTAGGGGAGTGGGAGAGAACTTGAGCATCCTGGAAGCCCAAGTTATGGAGCACACAGAGACACATAGGGGAGAGGAAGCAGATGGTCACAGTTAATTCTAACTTCATTGCTCTGGCCTTAAACTTTTCTGCAGAAAGAACTGATGTGAGATTGGCAATATTTGATAAAATTATTTGTCTTACTGAGAAGAACCAATAAAGAAAGAGTTTAGGCAAATACTATTTCTTTCTCCCAATGAATACTTTTGATCTATATTTGTACATGGCCTGTGTGTCTACAGACAGAGAAAGTGTCCATATCCTGAATGTGTGTGTATGCATATTAATTATTCACCCAGATTGAACTCCAATTACAAAAGTGAAGTCATTTTCCTCCCCCTGAATTTTAGGATAGTATCTTCTACTCAATGAATGTCTAATCTCCTTGTCCTTTTTGTCTTTCTTTTTTTCTCTTACCCCATACACATTTTTCACCAAATTTTGTCCTTTACAATCTTTTTTTTTCCTTCAATTTTTGCACCATCTCCCTGTCTTTCGAATCCAGTGGTTCTCAGTCTTGGGCGATTTTGCCCCTTGGGGACATTCAGCAATGTCTGGAGACATTCTTGGTTGTAGCCACTGTACGGGGCATGCTATTGACATCATCTAGAAGATAGAGTCCAGAAACACTGATAAACAGTCCCCTACAATAAAGAATTATCTGGCCCCAAATTCCAGTAGTTCCATGAGTAATAAATTCTGTTTCAGTTTAATCTTATAGCCTCAATTACCACTTCTATGTAGATTACTCCCAAATATATTTTCAGCCCTACTGTTTTTCCCAGACTCGACCCCTGATTGTTTACCTCCAGGAAAGTAACTTTTCAGATGTTTCACCAAGATTTCAAACTCAACATACCCAACATCTTCCTTCTATGCCCACCCCTCCAGCCCCAAACCCATCTCTTCTGCCTCCTGCTTTGTGCCAGGATTGGTTGTATGCAGGTGTATTGGTTCCTCATCTAAATTATAACCTTTTTGTGTAAGAGACTATGTCTTGATAGTATTCACTTTTGTATCTCACAGTGTCTGGCATAATGCCTTTACCATAAAAATTTCTGGATACATTCACTGAGTGAAACAAAAACTTTGAAAAAAATACGAGAAAGAAATTCAAATTTACAGAAATAAATAACAATTAGAAAACAAAGCATGGTGGGGAAGTAGGGACTCTTTCCCTTAGGAGAAAAAATGGAGGAAAGATCCTCTTTGTCAAGAAGAAATTAAACTGGATTTAATCCTTGTTTTGGTGGACTTTGGTCACATATGCACAATGTTGCAGTGGGAAACTTGGGAACAGGGCCAGCAGAGGCACATAATAACAGACACTCATCAGTTCAGAAAATTTGCCAAATTCAGCCCCAAACTGTCATGCTCACATAGTGAACTTCCTAAAGGCAGAAGCTAAGTCTTCCTTTCCTATGCCTAATGCATCAAAATATGCAAGTGCTTTATAGCAAAATTTGGTCATGGAGAAATGTTTTTGACTATTTTTATGGATTGACAGATTCCTAGGAAAGTTTCTTAAAAGGAGATGTTTGTTGCAAGGGTACTTCCAGATCAATAGAACATACTCACAAACTTAGAATCTGTTCCTATGTGTCTGGAGGAGTTTATCCATTCACTTTTGCCTCTTTTTACAGAAAGTCAGGTTGCTTTTCATAATGATAACTTTAAGACATTTAAGATAACTTTAAGATAACTTACAATGACAAAATATGTTACCATTGCCACAGGTTTAATGTTAACTGCATTTTATAGCCTGTTAATTATTGTAGGAACATCAGATCATTTGGCAAGCCAAGTTCTATCCTCTGACCTGGCCAAATGACATCACACCTCCATGTAGGACATCTTGATCTTGAGGTTTTCAATATTCATATACCTAAATTTTAAATGCTTTTATAAACCTATTTGTTTAATTCCATCCTTGCTCCCATGTGTCTATTTTTAAAAAACTCCTAATTACTACAAAACACCTTTAAAAACATCTCAAGTCATTTGGGAATTCCCAGTACTCTCTTGATTTATATGTTCTGCCGAACACTTGGGGCTTTCTAAAGTCAGTATTTGTAATTTGATCATTTGAATATAGCATTCTGCTGAGACATTTCAGCAAATTACTATTAATGTCACATGACAGTATTTGAGATAAAAAATGGATTTTGAGATGTTTAATATATATTTTAGTAAATTACTGTCATTATCACAAGACTGTTTGAAATAAAATTTGGATTTTGAGATGCTTAGCAGAGTGCTGGTTACTAACTTCTGATTGCAATAACTTAATTTAGAAGATTTCCTTGGCCCCTAATCCTGAAGGCTACATTAGGAAGCAAAGGTACTTCTTTTTTTCTTTTTTTTAAGAGTCGAACAGAAGTTCCTGAGGCTTCAGGTCAAATAAAATCTGATTGCAAGCCGGGCTCGGTGGCTCAGCCTGTAATCCCGCGCCTTGGGAGGCTGAGGTGAGTGGATTGCCTGAGCCCGCGGGTTCGAGACCCGCCTGGGCAACTTGGCGAGACCTCAGCTCTACAATAAATCAAAAATTAGCCAGGTGTGGTAGCACGCACCTGTAGTTCCAGCCACTTGGAAGGCTGAGGCAGAAGGATCGCTGGAGCCCAGCAGGTCGAGGCTGCGGTGGCCGGGAGCGGCCACTGCACTCCAGTCTGGGCGACAGAGTGAGACTCCAACTCAAAAAAAAAAAAAAATCTGATTGCAGGTTTTGAGGGG
>CAUYQG010168735.1:0-22174 GCA_963574415.1 Tarsius wallacei | reverse complement strand
GCATAATGAATATAGTGTCTGGAAAGCCATATACCAAATTGTTCACAATGGTTATCTTGGGTGAGTAGGGCTTGGGAACTTGAACTCTTGATGTATCTCTGTATTTTTCTCTCTCTCATTAGCATGAATAAATTTTTTTTTAAGTTGGAGCCTCACTCTGTCGTCCAGACTGGAGTGCAGTGGCACACTCCCGGCCACCGCAGCCTCGACCTGCTGGGCTCCAGCGATCCTTCCGCTCAGCCTTCCAAGTAGCCGGAACTACAGGCGCGTGCTACCACGCCTGGCTAATTTTTTGATTTATTGTAGAGATGAGGTCTCGCCAAGTTGACCAGGCGGGTCTCGAACCAACGGGCTCAGGCAATCCACTCACCTCAGCCTCCCAAAGTGCGGGATTATAGGCTGAGCCACCGAACCCGGCTAGCATGAATAATTTTTAAATTAATAATTAAAATATCCTATTAATTTGGAGACAAATATTGGGCCAATCCAAGATGGCAGGGGTCTTATGGTGAGGCCCCCTTTTTTTGTGGAAAGTAAGAGTTTAGGAGACTTGGCTCTTCTCTTAACCAGGAGTTTTTAATCTTCTTTGTGCCATGACTCCTTTTTGACAATCGAGTGAAGTTTTTGGATCACTTCTCAGAACAATGCTTTAAATACATAAAATGAAATATGTAGAATTGTAAAGAAAGCCAAATATATCAAGATCTAGTTAATAAAATTTTATAAAAACAATTTTGTGGTGTGGTAATACATGTGCTGCTTAATGCCTTACAATATAAGATATAGCTCCAGGTCTAATAACTTCTGTAATTAAAATTAGTGATGAACATAATTGATATTTCGAGAAATTGGTAATAACCCAGTGTTACATGAAAATATCTGTGATTTTTGCTGGCGACAAGTCAGACATGCTAATCCTACTGTGGTTTGTCATAAATGAAGGAAATGCTAGATTACAGTTAGGGGTAGTGAAAGCGAAGTTGTGATTTCCCATCTAATATCGTAGACTCCTGTTTGAATCTCCCTGTCTAAAACCTAATGTTCTTAATTGGCTGGGAGACATTGGATAATATTGTTTCTGCCCTCACAGCCTCAGCTGTCCCATCGATCAAATGAGGGGTTAAGCAATGGCAAATGTGTATCACCTTATACATCAACTGCGATTGATTGGTAGAGACTTGGTGAGACATGTTGAGATCACCTCTGAGCTTAATTGAAATGGATGTCATGAATGGTTGTGATGTCTGTCATGGGTGCTAGGTGGAAGAGAGGGCAAAGAGGGTGCAAGGCACACATTTTCATCCTGGACTGGAAGAGCCTGTGACCCCTGCCAGCTCTTTAATAAGTCTGAAGTTGGTTACTCTCTTTAGACTCTAATTTAAACTATCTCCTGTCTGGCAACAATAGCAGCAGTAGAAGGCTTGTTAGCCCTTTCTTAGGGTTTTGTGTGTGTGTGTGTGGCACTGGCACCACCAGCTCTAACCCTGTGGACCAAGTCTTCTGATAGACATTTTATTAAATCAAATTGTAAGCATATCTCCAGTTTCAATGATAGAATGGTTATTGGCCACAGATTGTCTAGAAAGAAAACATGAATTAGTAAACATAGTCTTACAAATGAACCATCTGGAGATTTATTTACATAAGAAAAGAGGAAAGCCTCAGTATTTTCATGCTGGGGTTTGTTTCTCTTGCAAGTAGCCACAGGGGTGTATTTGTCATGAACACACATTGAGCTTTTTAGTGAAGATCTCCGAAAGCATGAAAAAAATGCTCATTTGGTTGGTTATTTACAGAATGGGAAGGAGGAGAAGGGAGACTCACACACACAAAGTTTTTGAATGAATTGTAGCATGTGGGATTTTAAAATTGTTACCTTGCTGGCTGGTCGCCGTGGCTCAAGCCTGAAATCCCAGCACTTTGAGAGGCTGAGGTGAGGGGATTGCCTGGGCCCACGGGTTCAAGAACAGCCTGGGCAACTTGGAAAGACCTCATCTCTACAATTAAAAAAAAAATTAGCCGGGTGTGGTAGCGTGCGCCTGTAGTTCTGGCTACTCAGAAGGCTGAGGCAGAAGGATCGCCAGAGCCCAGCAGCTTGCTGCTGGGGTGGCTGTGAGCATGCCAGTGCACTTCAGCCTCCAACTCAAAAACAAAACAAACAAAAAAATAGTTACAATGCTTTCACACCCTGGGTTTGAAATTGCGTACGTTGCCCAAAGTGCCTAATGAGAACAATTTTCCTGTAACAAGATCACATTTAGGGGCATTAAGCTGTCCTGCAAATGCAGAAGGACTGAATAATTCTGAGAGGAGAGAATCTTGACACAATTTGAATAGCAGTAGGAACAATGATCCTTTGACCCCTGAGAGGCCCCTGGGTGTAGAATGGCTCTGCAGAACAACTTAACCTCTCCTCCAGTCTGTTCTTTTAGTCACCGTCCCCGCAGGAAGTGGACTTTGAAGTAGTCCTCTGTTCTTAGGAATTCCAGCCACATAACCTCTCCTGCCTTACTTTAGTACCAAACTACCAGGAGTGTTCACCCTGCAGGGAAGGGGGGACAAAACAGGGCAAATAGTGGGGGGTGGGGGGTTGGGGAGGATCCCATAGGTGGTCGAGCTCACTAAGCCCACATCTGTATTTTCTCTCTATCTCTGTGTTGGAGGACACCACCCAGGTCCAGGTTGTACTGCCTGCCACACCTGCAAAGTGACAGCCTGGGTAAAAATAGCCCCACTGTGTCTGGGCAAGCACTGTTTGGCTAATAAAATACTAATTAATAGGACAACAGTTGGACTGGCTTTACAGAAAGATAGCTTTCTGCTCCTGATTTGGGCTGGGTTGTAAAGTATCTTACATGTTTGCTCTGGCAATTGTATAGCTCAGGGCAGCAAATCTTTATAGGGGCAAGAAAAGGCAAGACTGAACGGACTGGGCAGGTCTGCTGCCCCGGGCTCCTGAAGTCAGAAACAAACAGCTGCATGAGGACAGGAAGTGAAGCTTGAAGTTAGGAGCGTGAATGTAGCTGGAAGGCACCCAGCAATTCAGAGCCATCAGCGTGGAAGATAATTACCTGCTGACAGGTCTCTGATGTATACCTGAATGGGGGTGTGTGTGAGTGTGTGAGTGTACGAGTGCTCACACACAGGCAGGCTTTGGTTAACCATGTCTTTGCTGTCAACTTGGAAGCACAGTTCACACCTGGGCGAGAGGAGGAAGGGCTCATGAATAAAGATCCAGAACCTTAACTCATTGCATTGTGAACAAAAAAAATATGAAGTGTGGGAAGTTTCTGGAAGAGAAGGAACCAGAGCTATGTGTAGCTTAGAGGAGTTATTTCCAAAATCGTCTGTCTGTGCAGGAGTGCACGATGAACAGACCAACTGATGAAAGGTAATTAATTATAAGAAGGAAAACAGACCGTGTGGATGGTAAACACTTGGCCATGCTCTGAGGCTAAGGCTTTCCATGGCCCATCTCACTGTAGGAATTCACTGGGAACCCATTTTTCAGATGAGCATTCTGAGACTGTAAGTAGCCTAAATCAGCACAACTAGCGAGAGAGAGAGCTGGGATTTAAATCTTCGCAACCTGACTCCAGAGCCTGCCCCCTTAGCTGTTACTTAAGCTAAGATGAACTTGATCTTATAAAAATGACACACAGGAGACCATGTGATGAGGTAGGAGAGGAACTGGAGGAGAGACCTCGGCTCCTGAACCACAGCACCGGGCAAATCATCAATATTTTTGTACACTGTTCCTGATGTCGTCATCACTGCTATCATCGTCACTGAGCAATGGGATCGCTGTCTGACATGCATAGAGGAAGCCAATACTATGGCACTGGTTTTTGAGAAAAGAAAAACCTTTATTGCAAGTTTGGCCAGCAAGGAGACAGGATGCGAAGCTCAAATCTGTCTCCCCAAGCTGGGGTCTGGGGGCAGGTTTTATAGGCAGAGAGTCACTATGAGGGAGATAGGAAAATGCAGTGAGGGTGACCTGATTGGGCCATGCAGAGAGGTGGCCTGGTGCCTTGACTTTTAAGCTTGTACTGCAACAAGACTGGGCACTCCTTGCTTCTTAATTTGGTCCATGCTCCTTGCTCTGGGTACTTAGGTTCCATAGGTGACTGACTTCTATATTCTGGCCAGCTCTGGGATTGCTAATCGGGTACGATCAGTTCATCCGCACATGCTTACGTTATTGTGACTTGCAATCTGGGGGATCCGTTTCAGCTATATCATTATGATAGATCACTACCAAGATGTGGAAGAGGAATGAGCCATTTTGTTTTTCTAACTCTCTGAAGGACATTTATAGGGATCTGAAAGTAAATTCAGACAATGATGAAACTTGATGCCCCCTTAGCTCCATGACCCCAGTCACAGCAGAGCAATTCATGATGTCAAAAAGTTTTGCCAATGCTCACGACCTGTGGTTATATGTTTGGTATTCAGTGTTGATAAAATGCATAGTATCAAAAACTACTCTAAATGAAGAAATGCTTTTAAATTAATTTGTATGCTACTTTAGGACATCATCTACACATATCTGAAAACAGTCATATATACATGGAGGTGACAATATGATTGTTGAGAACATGCTTCCCGGGCAAGTGGACTCATAGGTCCCAGAGACTAGGACCCACTTTTCCAGGTATGTTCTAATCCTAACATGAAAGAGAAATGGATAAACTCGCCAAGTAGGACAAAAGTGCTTGTCTCTTTAGTAACAAAAGGAGCTATTGACCTTCTGTAGAATTCAACATGCATTCAGTATGACTTGTTCAAGAAATAAAGTTGAGCCCAAGGAAATGGCAGTCTAATAAGACTATTAAGGATGTCAGGCCAAGAGTCTGACTCTCAGAGGAAGTGATGAATACCCCTTGTTCCATTAAAGTCATTGCAGAAGACATGGTTTCAGAGTCAGCAAGTGAAGATATAAGTTCAGAACCCTGTTTTCCACTTCCAGTTCCTATTATTGAGAGTCTCTGCTGGTTTTTTAAGACAGCAATTGAGGGAAATGTGACCTTTGGCAAAATGAAGCCTGCAGCTCCACAGAGGAGAATTGCCTAGGTGCGTTCTTCCCTACTCTCCCACCTCCAGGAGCACAATTGACTCCTCTGAATTCTCTCCTGCTCTTTCAGTCCTGATGCCAGGAGCAGCAAATTCCACAGGCGCTTGGTGGGGTTTTATCTGATTGTCCCTCTCAGGGACCGACATAGTATAGCTCATTGCTGGTGGAAATGAAAGGTAATGTAATACCGACATTATGCTACTTTTCCATGGGGGCCCATAAGCAAGAATCATGCTTATTATCCATCCATCTTTTTTTTTCTGAAGTTTGCAAAATGTAACCAGCCAGAACAAATTTGTGTACCCTGTCATCATTTTAGAACTGGCTCTGGAATTTTCCAACATTCCTAGTATTTTCAATTTGAGTGCCAAATAGATTTCTTTTTCCTTAGAGGTGAATCAGCTCTTCAATTTGTAGATTCAAAGACAGGTGATATTATGTTTTCCTATGACTTGACATATGGAACCTCCCCATGGAAGGCAGGGGTGTTAGTGGTTTCCTCTCACTTCTGCTATTATATAAACTCGAATGAGATTACATTGAGTGGCAATTCTGTCTTCCATTGTAAGGACAATATTGTGCATTTTGCTAAGCTCTCGGAGACAGTGCAAGTGGCACGGATTCAACAATAATTGTGAGTAGAATCTAGTAGGTTTACAGTCCCAACTTGTTTTGGGGCTCCACTTCTGGAAGACAGCCTACAAAAATAGCAATTTACAGGAAAAAAAAAGTGGGTCCTGAGGCATTTGGTCGGGGCAGACATTAGTTCCATTTAGGGCTTAAGCCAGCCCACAGTTAATTGTAGGTCTCTTGCATTAGCTTGTAGGAGCAGTAAAAGCATGTAATTCGAGCTAATCTGATGGGCAAATGAACTAGGTACCCTGTGCCAAGTAAGGCCGTGAAACAAAAGGACACATGTGTTTTCAGGAAAAAAAAAAAACCAAAATGAAAACCCAACACAACACAGTTTCAACTGTTGCACATGTGAAACTGAAAAATTCTTTGAAAGGCTTGTCATTTTAGAAAAGTGCTTGAGAGTGCAATAGATGGACCTCTGGAGCCCAGAGTCTCTCATTACCTGGGCAGTGAAGCACACAGCCTGGAATAATTGGTGAGGCAGCTTTTGGAGAAGGTATATTTCATCTGATTCTATAGGCTTGTGTTAGAAAGTCCATCTGTCTTGTGAGTCTTAGCATTCATTTCTCCTGATTCATTAGAATCAACCCAGGCTCCATTCCTGTCAATTCTTATTTAATGGTCTGGGGAGGGACTCGGGAATCGTGCTTTGTGAAAGTCCCCCCATATAATTGCAGTTTGATGACTGCAGTTAGGATTAAGAACCCCCAGTCATAGCAGATAGAGCTTGATGTTAACAGACTTAGCTTAAGTTACCTGAGAGGAAGGTGACGCAAGAGCTACTGTGGGGAAGAAAATGGGTATTTGACACCTTGCAATGATGCCATCTTTGTAGTCCCATTGTAAGACTTGTGGTCCTGGAGAGTTGATGGCCTAATGATTTTTCTGATGTCATTTGTCCATAGACTGACTTCCCCAAAGCATAAACATAATGTGACTTTAAATAAGACCGGCTTTCATTTGCTCCCGAAGGAGACTGGCCCTTGACCCTTTTTGTAAGACCGAACCTCAACACAGTCTTCACTGAGGGAAGAATGAAGAGAATGAAAAATACAAAGATTTTTTTATTTTTTATTTTCTGCCTATAAAGGTGCTTAGATCCTAAGCCTCAAGTGGGGTCTGACTATTGTCCTTTTCTTGGCATGGCTGCTCTCCTAGGTGTGTGTTCCTGTTGGTAAGCTGATTTCAGGATAGTAAAACAATCAGGCAGTTTAAATATTTAAGTAAGAAATTATCCATTTCAGAATAAATGTGTTAAATCAGTAAGTCATTGTGCTTTGAATACATTTTGCTAGTTTAAACCAGTTACGTCAAAGGTAGTGTTAAAATCAGACCTTTTGTTATTGCTGTTAAAAACTTTATAATGGCAATATTTTTTATACCAGAAATGTATAATTTGGACTGCACCACAAGATTAGAATCTTCAAAAATTAGGGGTAGAAAATTGAATAATAACTCCAACATAAGCTGTTATATGTCTTGGAATGTGAGAATTCTTTAACGTATTACTCGTTAATAAGGTTCATCAGAAAGGATACTAAAAAGAGAAGGCAGTCTTGTGTGTTGCAGACTAAATATTAATCTATGTTAGAGAAACAATGAGTATATTGTTTTCATACTACAGATGTTTATATGGCAGGTGGAAATTGGAGAACAAGACTAAGTCCTGTAATGACTATGACTTCATATTGAATCCACAAATCATTTGTAAATATAAAAACTGTGATTTCGCTGGAGTCCATCACTAAGAGCCTCTGTAGAGTCCTTGGGTGTGTGGTTATGGATCTTGGATTCAGGTAAATCGGGCATGGGAAATGGAATGGTGAACATAATTCCTTAGCAAATATTGAAAATATTAACAAAATGGGCAGCTATAAAAAGACAGGAGCTCTGTGAGTCGGTAATGTTGATAATTTTGCTAATGTTTTAATATACATGAATTTCCCAGAACATCTGACCTGAGAGGGCTCCATTCCAGGACCCAAGAGCAGCTCATTTCTCCCTTCCTCATTCAGTGTTGTGCCAGGTGACAGTACACGCAATGTTTATGGAAACTGGGCTCTGTACTGGTCAAGGCTCTCCAGAGAAACAACTGATAGAGTGTGTTGTATGTATGTGTGTGTGTGGGGGGGTATCAAGTATTTGTTATATAAGTACTATAGGTATATATGCATCACTTAACAACAGGGATATGTTCTAAGTGATGCATTGTTAAGTGATTTTGTCATTGTGCAAGTATCACAGAGTGTACTCACACAAACCTAGGTAATATAGACTACTACACACGTAGGCTATGTGGTATGACCTATTGTTCCTAGGCTATAAACCTATACATCGTGTTACTATAGTCAATACCACAAGCAATTATAAAACAATGATATTTTTATATCTAAACATAGAAAAGGTACAGTAAAAATGCAATAGAAATGATAAAAAGTGGTACGCTTGTACAGGAAACCTACCACCAATGAAGCTTGCAGAACTGGCAGTTGTTCTGGGTGAGTCAGTGAGTGAGGGGTTGAGTGACTGTAATGGCCTCGGGTAATACTGTACACTACTGTGGACTTTATAAATACCATCCACTTGGGCTACACTAAATTTATAAGAGCAATTTTTTTCTTTGTTTCAATAATAAATTAACTTGTTTGCTGTAACTTTTTTTATTTTTTAAACTATTTCATTGTTAAACCTTTGACTCTTTTGTAATAACACTTATCTTAAAACACAAGCACATTGTATAGCTGGGCAAACATATTTTCTTTCTTTATATCAGTAATCCATAAGTTTTTTCTATTTAAAATTTTTAATTTTTTTTTACTTAAAAGAATTTTTTTTGTTGTTAAAAACTAGGACATAAACACAAACATTAGCCTAGGCCTACATAGGGTCAAGATCATCGATATCACTGTCTTTTAACTCTATATCGTGTCCCACTGGAAGGTCTTCAGGGGCAATGGTATGCATGAAGTTGTTATCTATGATAACAATGCCTTCTTCTGGAATACTTCCTGAAGGACCCATCTGAGGCTGTTTTACAGGTAACTTTTGGTTTTTTTTAATAAGTAGAAAGAGTACACTCTAACATAAGGATAAAAAAGTATGGTTCGATCAATACATAAACCAGTAACAGTTGTTTATTATTATCATCAAGTGTTATGTACTATATATAACTGTATGTGCTAGATTTTTATATGACTAGTAATGCAATAGGTTTGTTCACACAAGCATCAGTATAGCATGTGAGTAATGGGTTGTGCTATGACCATTATGACGGCTATAATGGAATTTTTCGGTTCTATTATAATCTTATGGGACTACCCTTGTTTGGGATCAATGTGGCAGTTTATCATTGACTGAAATGTGGTTATGTGGCCCATGACTGTGGAGAGAGAGAGACAGAGAGAGAGAGGGAGAAGGAGAGACAGAGAGGGAGAGGGAGAGGCAGAGGCAGAGGGAGAGGGAGAGGGAGAGAGATTTATTTTTAGAAATCGGTTCACACAATTGTGGAGGCTGGCAAGTTCAAGTCAGAAGGCTGTAAGCTAGGAGAATTCTGTCTTGCTTGAGGGAGGTCAATCTTTTTTCCATTAAGACAAACCTTTTGGATGAGGCCCACCCACTTTAAAGATTAGAGGACAATGTCTTTTCCTTGAAGTCTACTGATTTAAGTGTTAATCTCATCTAAATGCCTTCATTGAAATATCTAGAATAATGTTTGACCAAATATCTGGGAACCATGGTCCAACCTAATTAACACACTAAAGTAACCATCACAGATGTTTTGTTGCATGCTAGGTGAAAATGTCAGAGTTCTGAGTGCTGGACCAGGCCATGCTTATCTCTCTTACTTGTCATTCCCAGGGAATGCTTGGTGAAGCTTCCTGAGGACTGGTCATACTGGGTAGACTGGTGACTTTACCAGACAAGTCTCAGTAGACAAGAGAAGGAGCTTTTGATCTTCCACATGCAATTTCCTAAGAGATGGAGTGGAAATTTAATAAGAAATATTAACACTATATATATGGAGTTCAGAAAGCAGAAGGAGGTTCTTCTGTTACTTCTGTTGTTCAGAAAATTATTCTCATGACTAAGTATATTACAGAATCAGTTTGACTCTCAGCTAAAGTCTGATATTTCCTTTCTCTGCTTCTTGACCAGAGGTCTCTGATAGCCATTATTTTGACTTAAATAGCACAAGAAAAAATGTAGTTAGTAGTAATCATGCAATCTGATTAATGAAATTGTTCCTCATAAAATGTGCATGGTTGACTTAATTTTGTTTAAAGACTATATGACATATTTCAGCCATTTAGGAACATAAAGAAAAAAATGAGTAGACTCACCATACTAGCACAATGATTTTTACTTTTATATAGTCCCTTCTAGTCCCTTTTGCACAAATATACATTTGCTTGTATAATGATTATAGTGTACATATATTCTTTTACCATTAACTTTATATCATAAGTACATTTCCATGTCTTTTATAGTTAGTCTTTATGGAGATACTGCATTCCCTCTAAAGGATGTACCATACTTTAATTAAACAATTCCTATTGCTGCTTGTTGAGGTTGCCTCCAATCTTCTGCTATCATAAATCATGTTGCAGTGGTTTGTTTTTCTTTAGGATACATTTTTAAAAACAGGTCATTGAATCAAAGGACACGAACCTTTTTTTATGGTGCTTTTGACGCATACTGTTCTTGTTGGATTTGAATGAAGTATGTGCATTTGTCTAAGGATTGTTGTTGTGTCTTTCTTTTTTGTTTCTTTGGTAACAACCTTGCATTACCACCTATGGTTTCCAACAACGACCTCTGCAGCCATGGCAACATGTAGATGGTCATCACAACTCCTTGATTCCTTCAGTCATATCTTTCTGACAAAAATATTCAAGGCTAAAAATTGCTCATGACCAGTCTTAGCTTGAGAGAGATTTATAGCTTGGAAAATCTGAGTACAATCTTTGCAGCCATTTTTTAACTGAGAGTAGAAAAAGCCTACATTTCACCCTTAAAAGGCAATTTGGAATTTATTTTTGGTTCTTCGATAATTGAGGAAGACTTTGAAATGTTTAATGTCTCATTGATTCACAACATAATTGAAGAAGAGTTCCAAGTTGGGAAGTTTAAAAAAATGGTAGGTAGAACAAACATTTAGGAGACAGAGGTTAATGGTACTATTATTTCTTTTAAAACAGTTCATTTGTATTTTTTGTTGCAATATTTGGAACTTCCTATTGGACATCCATGTGGCATAGCTCGTTCTATTTTGTGTGGCATATTCTATTAAATATGCTTGCAGTCCTCATTTTGGTATAAAGAAGCAATGTATTTTAAGAAGTAAATTTGAAAATTGGTGTTAGGCATGGTGTTCAACTTAAGCACAAGGAGTGAATTATATTTTTGAAAAAAATTATTTGTATTTGTAGTCATTTTTGGTGGACAGCTCATGTAATTGGGGCCATGCAGTAGGTGGCCTTTTGTGACTGGCTTCTTTCATCTAGTATTACGCTTTTAAGGTTCATCCATGCTGACTAATGAATTAGGTCTTTGTTCCTTTTTATAGCTACATAATATTCCATGATCTAGATATGCCACATTTTATTGATCCAGTCATCAGTGGATGGGCATTTGGATTACTTCCATTTTTTGGCTATTATGACTCGTGTTGTTATAAACATTCATGTACAAGTCTTGGGTAGACATAGGTTTTCATTTCTCTTTGGAACATAGCCAGGGGTGGAATTATTAGGTTGTATGATAGCTCTATATTTAGCTTTAGCTTCTTAAGAAATTGCCCATATGCTCTTGTGGCTCACACATGAAGATGAATATGAGATAACAGGTATGTTAGTGTCAGTTCCGACAAGGGGACTGATCCAAGGTAGAGATAGGAAAATAGGGTGGTAGAGGAGTTTGTCAGCCTAAGGACATTTTAGTATGGATGGTTTTTTATAAAAAACTGTTCACTTCAGTACTCTTTTCTCTTCAGGTTTTAAGTGTATTTGTATAATAGTGAAAGCATAGGACACTCATAGTCTGAAAGATTTTATGTGATCCATTTAAGAGTCTTCCTATAATCTTCTTATAATTCTAAATGCATAACTTACTTTTTAGGAATTAATTTTTGCAGTGGAAAACAAATACCACAACCCTCCCTTCCAAACTTTCTCAATAAATATTCTGTTTGAGCCCTCTAGTAAAAACAAGTTTAAGCTTGTCTTCAGTTAAGCGTACTAACATTGATTTCATGAGACCCAGCGAGGAAAACCAGTAATAGTTCACCAAATGTTTGAACCCTCCGTCTGCTGTGTATGTGAGGGCTCTCATGCAATTGGTTTATTTTAAGCAAAATTTCTTTAATTATGTGGGTGGCAGTGTTTTGAGAACATTTCTGAAATGGACATTTAATAAACTAGAGAATATATACTACGAGCATGTTAATGTTACTATCAGATGATTAATTTTTCACTTTTAAACTTCTGAATAAGAACATTTTAGGAATTTGATCATAGCCTTAGTATTAAACCCCAAATGGTTAATTCATATGAAAGTTGGCCACGAGGATCCCTTTTCCTCTTCTTTAGTAGAAAGATGATATTAGCTTGTGTAATTATATCCCTAGGTGGCATTAACCACAGAATTGAAGGTTTGACTTCCTTCTGGCAAACAAACCTCGGTTTTTGACTTGACGCTCGTACAGCTCAGTTGTATAATCATGCTACATGTGAAGGGTGGAAATTAGAGTGTAGGGTTGCTGATTTATATTCCATGAGTTGAGTTTTCCTGTGCCAACCCAGAAAAATCTTACCATTGCTGAAGTGTTCAGTTTTTTTGTGGCTTCAGCAGATCCTGTAAGTGATCCAGAAGGCAGATTTTGGTACATTCCAGCACAAGGTCTAATTATGGATGTAATGATTGGTGAACGTTTAAAGTGAAAGCCTAAATACTAAACCTGGGACTTCACATTTTTAAATTAAAAGGTCAGTAACCTAATGTCAACAGTTTTAGACAGCTTGGGTTATATCTCTAAGAAATAATCAAAGTCAGCAAGAAAAAACAAACCCAGACCATTTTGTTGCTTATAAGTGAAGAAATCCAGTTGTCTTACATGTTGTAACTGACACGATTTGACATGCTCATTTTTTTATGTCTTTGAGTTTTGAATAATTGCTTCTTGCAGAAAGCCTGTATTTTCCATACTCTGTGGTTACCAAGCTGTACTTGACTTTTAAAAGAGAGTCAAAGGAACGTATCCTTGTGAGAAATTGCTGCTTTGTGGAGTACAAATGAGAGGTTTCATGATCTTTGAAGCAAGGAAGGCCAAATCTGGCTTAGAAACCCCGTCACCAGGCTGTTTTATATTCTCATTTCTTTCTTAAACTGAACTATTTTTTTGCCGGCATCGAGAAAGAAGATACAAGGGAGAGGCAGAGTTTCGTTTCAGAAAGAAGAGAATTTTCCTTGACTACTCTGGTCCAGCCTGGAGGCAGGATGGCAGGCAGGTCCAGTGTGCCCTAGACCAGGGCTTCTCACTAGGATGACTTTGTCTACCAGGGGATATTGGGCAATGTCTGGAGACCCTTTTGCTTGTCACAAATGAAGGGGTGATGCTACTGGCCATGGATGGGGTAGAGGCCATGGATGCTGCTGAACATCCTACAAGGCACAGAACAGCCTTCTACCATAATAGTGCTGACACCAGGTGTGAAGTTTCCTGCTCTGCTGTTCACAGAGGGGTGGAGAACAGAAAGAAGATCCAGTGTCTTTCTTCCAACAAAATGCTCTCTTTATTTGGCACCTCATTTCTTGGCACAGCTCTTAAACAGCCCATTGGAATAATAAGAAACTTGAAGCAAGCACCCTACCTGCAGAAGAGGTGTGGAGCCAATGCAACATCCACCTCCCACCCTCGACTCGCTCCGGGCTGGTATCACGTGACTTCAGCCTCTTTCCCCACTGCTCAGCATGTTGCTGGCAAGACCCTATAGGCCTGGACTTATTTTCTTTCTTTGCCACATGTTTTCATAAAATGCTTTTGCCCCAGATTCTTTCTTCTTGGTTGTTAAAAGAATATATGTTTTTGGTGAGGAATTATTCTTTAAGCCTTCATCTTTCTTGGCGAACAAATTAGAAAGTTGTCCAAAGTCACCATAACCTCTAGTCTGTTTGGAACCTTGCTGATGTGTGACTATCTCAATTTTCCTTAGCTATGACTGCAGGGAAATGGAATGACTGTCATCAGTTTTCTAAAGTCAACACATTCAAGCATTCTGGGGTTTGATTGTTGTCTCCGAACAAATGTGTCACTCAGATTAGCCACTCTTCTCTCTGAGTCCTTACCCTGCCAAGCTCCATTGATTCTAGGGGCTACTCCAGGCAGCAGAGAAGTGAATACATTTATACTAACATGCTCATGGCTCCAGCTAATATCCCTCTTGTACTTAAAAAAAAAATTTTTTTATTTTAAAGATGTGGGGTACAATTCAGGGTTAGGTATACAAATGTTTATTATGCAGGGATCCTTGTTGATGAAGTGTGCCCCTCCCACCCCTGGCAGTTTCCCACAGCTGCCAATCCTATTCCACCTCTTCTACTTTTTAATGAAAGGCCTAGAGAGGGTGATATAAGCTAAGAGGACAATTCTCTGCTGAGTTGTTTTAGAAATTGGTGGTGTTGAGGTAGCATGAGGAGAAGTCTTGAGACCTGGAGGTCTTCTTCATCCTCTTAACAAATTGGGCCAACCTTGTTTAACACTCTCGTAATCAGCAAATATTTATTGCACTATCCATCTTAATCACAACGAAGAATGGGAGAGAAAGTTCAGTATAGTTTCTGCCCTGTGCTTTGTTACAATTATTTAATTTTCAAAACAACTCTACCAATCGGAGAATTATTATCATCTTGGTTTTGCAGATGAGGAAACTGAGACTTAAATCGAATAATCCACCAAAAGTTACAGAACTACTAAGTCAGGATTTGAACTTAGGCAAGCACCTTTATCATTTCTAGATTCTGCCAGACAGTGGAAACTCAATAAATGTCTCCTGAGCGAAATTTCACCCACTCACAAAGTGAAGGCATATGGTATATGCATTTAACTTACAATTTCAAAGGCACATGCTGAGCAAACCTACAATTAGATCTAAGTCAGATTATCTAGAGCATGTGTGAAATGGCAGAGGAGACTCTGCCCTTCCCCAGAGTGTTCAGTGGTGCTTCTTCTAGTGGCTGCATCTAGCTCAGGGAGTGCTTATGATGTTTAAAGATGATTTTCCGTCTTGGGGCCTACGTGCAAACCATCTACCTCACCGTGGTGCTCAACTGAAGAAACAGGGATCTGCTTCAATATTGGAGGAAATCTGGTTGGGTTGTCTTTATGGAGACATGGTCTGTCCGTCTCCAGTAGGCACAAGAATGGTCTGAAACTGCACCATCCAGGTGCCCCAGGCGGTTATTGGGCACTCAAAAAGTGGCTAGTTTGAGCTAAGATGTACAGTGTAAAATACACACTAGAATTCAAAGATTTAGTGCAAAAAGAGTAAAATATCTCGGTAGCAATTTTTATATTCATTACATGTTGAAATAATATGTTGGATATATTTAGTTTAAATAAAATATGTTATGAAAGTTAATTTCACCTGCTTCTTTTCAGGTTTTTAATGCAGTGAGCAGAAAATATAAAATTACATACGTGGCTCGCATTATGCTTCTATTGGACAGCGGTGGGCAATTTAGTGAGTTTTGAAGAAAAATATGACTATATGTGCTAACTTTATCACTTAACTCCCCCAACCCAAGTTGAAATGCAGCTCCATTGTAATTGCCAAAATAATTCTAGGGAGTAAGTGTTGTTGCATTTCCACAAATGAGAAATATAGTGTTTTGGTGAGATTAGATTATGAAGGCAAGTTCTTGTAACCAGTGATGATCATTATGGAAACTGAATTCAGGTTTAACCAAATTCAACCTGGGGATCTTTCCCTTGTGGTTCATGAGGAAAAAAACCCAAAAAGGAAAAAGGAGGAAATGCGGCTGCCCTTTGGGTCAAGTACACACCAAAGCCACAAGCCCAGTAGATGAGAGTTTTCTTATCATTGATGTTTACTTAAACACAGAGGCTGTAAAAATTCCAGTGAATTGAGGGTTCTGGTTAGTTGGTTGTCAATCCGTGTTTTATGGACTATTTAATTCCCTGATTTTAAATTCTTTGTAAAAGTTAGGGAATATCAAAGACATAGCTACTTTTAAAAAGATAACTTTAAAAAAAATTGTTGAATGAGCTTGTGCCTGCAGTTTATCACCCCTGTATAAACTGTATTTCATTGTTACTATCAGAGGGGACTGTGTTTTGGGGACTACATACCATTTTTGGTTTTGTTCCAAGAGAGGACAGAAGTTAAGAGGGACTTCAGCTGACTTCCTTCCAGTTTCCTACTATAGCCTGCCAAAGGTGTACATCTACACAGCACAAAATGCAGTTGAGATCTGGCAGCTATGAACGTTCTATGGTATCTACCAAGTGGGTGACTGCTGTTGTTCGCTTGTTCTCCTAATATCCAGTCAAAAACACCTTTTTGTCCTACAACATTTTGGACCGGGATCTTGAACCACCAACCAGGAAATACTCACCCACCAGTCTACCACCAGTTATCAGGCTATCTTATGACCCACAGCTCTGGCAGAGAATAGTTGCCCTATCTGAGTTACGCGAAGCACCAGGACAATAGAGTCAGGGGCCTTTTTCTTCTCTCAGGACATTCTTGATTTTGATTTTGGAACAACCAAAATAAAAAGGCTAGCGAACCCATCTGAGTGTGAAAAACTCAAGCCTCAGGGTAACAGATGAGAGAACCATAGAAGTAGCTTGTGGGGGATGTGGGATTAGAATCCAGGATTACCTGCTCTCTACACTGCCAACGTCTGTCCAACTTCCTGAGTGGTTGGTGCTGGGTTGGCTGGCTTAGGGCTGGGGCTGAATTGTAGGGATGATGCCATTACCTTTGAACCCATGTCCGAGGTGATGGCACAGAAGTCATACTTGACCCTCTCACCTATGTTACTTAGCAGCAAGTTACTAACTAATGTGACAGATGACTGCATTTTAGAAAGTGAAATAAAAAGTCTGTCTCTCCAGTCCTGCCTGACCTCCTCAGCCCCTGACTGACATCCTTGCCAGTTGAACTTTCTATCTGAAGGGTGGTAACAAGTATGGCAGCCCCCGGCACAGCACCTCATACATGCCAGATATTGCTTCAAGTTCTGCATGTGCATGAGCTCATTCAGTTCTCACAACAACCTAATCAAGTAATCGCCATCATTATCCCCATTTGACAGATGGAGAAACTGAGGCATAGAGAAATGAAGGAAATTTTCCAAAATGACACAGCTAGGAAAGGATCGAAACCAGAATCATGAACACAGTCAGAGGCCAGCTTTGAGATCTTCTTTTAGCTACTAGATTGTGCCGCCCCAGTCTAGGAAGCCCTCAAATAAATTGGACCCCAGACTGAGCACCTGTCTTCATCCTCAACCACCCCTGCTCGCATGGCCCTGTTTCCCTGAAAGGTTTAGCCACTTTCCTTGTCAAGGGATAGGGGTGGGGTGAAACTTCCTGCCACCTACAGGTACTCAAAACGTTGCCAAGTCTTGTAGTAGATGTTCCTCCTCAGAACTTTCTGATTCTTCTTGCTCCTTTCCATCACCCCGAAGTGCAGGTGCTGGCCACAGCTTTGGGTCATAGAGCATTAAAGGGGGAGGATGGAGGGATAACCCAGTGGAGGGACCCCTGGCCCCAGTGAGACCTTCCTGTCTGACTTCTCTTTTACCTGTTTCTCTCCATCCCAATCCTTCCCATTCCAGAGAGCCTATAGTATAAACACATTTTGTGAGTCCCACACCAGCCATGCATGACCAAAACTCCACCGTGTTAAGGCCGAGAGTCTCTGTTTCTAAGAAGCTCCCCAGGTGTTCTGACCGGGAACCTCATATGAGGATCACTTTTTCTTACTCTCCCCACATTTATCTCTCGTCGTGCCCTGTCTGTCCCACATGGTCACCTTCAGCACTCTCTGTTGCCATTTTATTAACATATTCCTTTGCCTGCTGGTCCTAAGCTTGCCGCCTCACAGCCCCGGCCATTTTCCAGTGTCATTTCTGGCTGATCCTCCAATTGTAATGTCTACTCCAGCCACTCCAAATGACACACCTAGGATGCTGTATAAGGAGAATTATCACAGTCCACACTGTTCAGTGGTGGACTGGGACCCTTCGCTGAGCTCGGGAAGTTCCAAGCAGAGACCTTATGAATGAGTGTGGGGATGCCTCTTCGGGCAGAGTAATCGATGTCTGGGAGCTCTCTGGGACCTGGGAACACATGTGTCTAGCAGAACCCTTTCTCAAGTGGTGTTTAGACATTGGTTTTGATGACTGTCTATGTTGTTTTTGCTCAGGGCTCAACTCTCTAAGTGGAAGAAAAAGTTTGTTTTAAATTCTGTTACTACAACATTGAGGAGTGTTCCACTCATAATCTCAGAGTCTTCAAGGGGTGGAGTTCCCCTCTGTTAAACCCTGCTTCACACTCTCAAATCCTGGACTTTTCTCTTCCTGGGTCATTTGCCGTCCCTGGTGATCTGCCCGTTCTCAGAGGACACAAGTGAGACTCCGATTCCTTGACACTTCCTACAGCCCGTTCTTCTGCCTCGGTTGTCATTTGTCAAGACAGTCTCCATGGGAAAGGTCTAAGACACCGTCTGCAGACTGGGCACACACTGTCTCTCCATATGATTTTTAGGCAGTCTATGAAGCAAGTTGTGACCGGCTTGTCAGAGGGGACACCTGCTTTTCTGTCTCCTTACCTGCTGCATAGTCAAAGGCAAACTCAGTGATAAAAATCCATCTCTCCCTGTGCCCCTTTGTCTCTGCCTGCATACCTGAGCACACAGGATATCTGGGCTCTGTGCATAACCTTTGCTTATTTCCTTGTTGATTGAGTCAGCCATCATTGTGTACTGAATGCCCAGGTCTTCCTGTGGTCACAATAGTGACTCACTTTCTGCCTCAAGGAGTTCCTAATTAAGTGCAATAATTCCTCTGCGTTTTGAAACCTATGCCTCCTTCATGAAGTAAAAACTCATGTCCTATTTTATCATTGGCTAAAATAAAAAACAAACATAGTTATTGTGACTAAAAGCAAGTCAAAGCAATGATAATTTTGATTGTGTTCCAAGCCCTCTATAGACCTCTGACCTCCCCCACAGACTCCCCCAAATGTGGGAGTCTGCAGAGTGGGATGACTTGGATTTGTTTCCTCCCTCTCAAGGAATCTGGAACTAACCAGAAAGTGTCATGGCCAAGGCATGTACCCAGTACAAGACATATGTACCCAGTACAAGACAGACACTGGTTAATGGTTGAATAAAGACCACTTCATTTTCTCTAGCCAACATTTCCCTACCTGGGTAGGTAATGGATTACTACAGAATACTTGCAATGCCCACATCATGTCTACCCACTATCTTTGTTAAACTCTTTTCATGTGTTTCTTCCACCTCCTATGTAGATGGAAAATCACTCAAGAGTACAGAATAGGCCCTTCTTCTCTCTCTCTCACTGTCTTTCTTTCAGCATAGAACTATCCTTTGCACATCTTAAATGCTTAATACATATGTTGCAATAATTAGAAAAACAAAAATTTAAAAACTGGTGCCAGAATGCCCCCGAGGTCTTGCCCAGTAGGATTTTGGGTTCCTCTCTTTAAAACAACAAAAAGCATATTGTATATTTCCCCCCTAATATTTCCATTTCCTTAACAAGGAGAGAATGCACTATGTCTTTGGTGAGACATGTTTGGCCCTGTGATGCCTGTCTCTTGTCACTGTGATAGTGAACCTGAAATCAAGGTTATCTCACTGGTCTTGGGGGGAGCCGGCTGCTAGGACCTACCCCTCCCCACCCAGCTCCTTCAAATAGAGCAGCATCCTCCAGGGAGAGTGGATGGTATGCCTTCCGTGTGTCCACTTGGGAGAGGAGTTATGGCTGCAGAAGAAGGCAGGGCTGACCTCACTTCCTCTGGCAGCACCCAGTGACCTTGACCGTGACACCTGGCAAGACATCCTACATCTATGCTTCAGGTGGTTTCCCCGGTGTGAGGGAGGGAAGCAGGCTGATCCAGCCGGGGCTCTGGTAACTAACACGAGTTTTCCTTAGCTGCTGTCCTCTGTCACGTTTTATGGCAACAGAATGGCTCATTGCCCCAGAGCCCTGTATGGAGTACTGTCTTTGAGACTTCAGGAAAACCTCACCAGTGACCCGGAACTAGACTCAGGGTGTTTAACTTGTGTCTGAGACTAACAGCAGCTAACATTCATCATAAGAATGACATTCCGCATGGGTTATGTATCAGGTGCTATATTATTTAATTTAATGTCAATAATCTTTTGAAATAGATAGTATTATGCCCATTTTGTCATATAAGAAACTGAGACTCATAAATTGAGCAATCCTCCCTGAATCATGTCCCCGGTGAACAGCCAGGCTAGGATTTGAACCCATGGTAGTCTGACTCTAAAGCACTTTCTCGGAACACTTGACTAAAAAGCAAATTAATACTGTAAACAATATTGCTAAGAAAATGCTTAATCTAGTAATGAAATCAAATGCCTCAGGAACATAGAAACAAAATTTTTTGCCAGCCAATTGATATATTAGTTACAAAAAAATCAGATTACATTTTCCATAAAGCATTTCCTAAAGGAGTTCTATGTTAGCAAAGTATGAATTATTTTAGTACTTGAGAATTCTTAAACGATTTGTCGTTAAAAATAATTACTTCTTCAGACTTTCTTCTAATTCAGACTGGCAGTTTCCTGGAAGTACTAGGATTTAGAGTTTACTATTGTTTGCTAATTCCTTCGGCCACAAAAACAATCAGTTTGTCTTGCCGATATGTTATGTTGAACCTAGCTCTATTTATCAAAAATTCGGATGGCTTTAGCTTCCCCCATCAGGATTAATTCTGGCCCCTTCCAGCCTTATCTTATCCATTGGTTTGGGAAACTTTTGTCTAGGACATACCCGGCACATAGTGCCAATGATTATTTGTTGAATAAATGAAGCAATGTCCTCATTTGTGACATTAACCAAAATGTTGAGCAGGACAGGGCCAAGAATACACAGCTCTATGTCTTTGGTCTCCGCCACCATCCAGACACTAGCTTTACGACAGTCCTCTGCTCTGGGCCCCCTTCTCTTCTCTCTACCCATGATGGGGTCTCATCCACTCACATGACTTCTGGACCACACGTAGGACGATGGGTTCCCCTTCTACCTCTCTTGCAAGTTTCAGAAGCACATTTTCCACGACTCACTAAATATCTTCTCTTGATAGGAAAGCTCCTTCAAAGAAACATTGTCAAAATCAACATATTTCTCCCCTACCCTAAACTGGAGCGTTCTTTTGTATTTTTGCTAGGCTAGAGGTATCACTAAAACTTCTGATCCAGAAATTTCATAATTGTGCAGAATGCCTCTCTTTCCTTCACTGCTCTCCCATCATCATCTAGTTAATCCTACTGACTCTATTTCAGAAAAGTCCCACAAAGTCAACCCTTTATCATTCTGTTTTCCTGCAATGGCTTTTAACTGATCTGTCTGCCTCAGTTCTCTTTCCAAATTCAGACTCTACAGGCTGCAGACAAAAGAATCATGTGACAGTGGGCCAATGGCAGTTGCCAGCCTCAGACTTCTCCTGACCAAAAAGACAGCCAATAGTTGATTTTGTATCTCCTCCAAACTTGTTAACAATTGGAGGAACTATTGCACTACTGGCTCAGACTGACCAATGAGGAAGTGACCCAAGACAGGCTTCTAGTAGGGCAGAAACTATAAAACTGACCTGGACACAGAAATAGGCTGGCATCCCTGGGCTTGTCTTTCACCTCCCTTCCATGTTGTGGTCCTCAGGTCAACATCCAATAAGCAGGAAAGACAGAGAAGAATGGACAGGGAGGCTTGCTATCCAAGAACCTGGAATCTGATCTTGTTTTACTGCCTGGTGCAAATGGTTTTCCTAATGTAACATTTTTTTCCTTGGTTAAGAGTATTATATCACCACTGTGTGTGCATGTGTGTGTGTGTGTGTGTGTGTGTGTGTGTGTGTGAGTGTGAATGTATCTGTGTGTGTGTGTGTGTGCGTGTGTGTGAGTGTGAGAACATATGTTTTAATCAGCAAATTCATAATGAGGAAAACTCAGCTCACATGGCCTGGAAGATACTAAGTCAAAATGAGACCAGGATTTATTTAATCTGTTAGCAAAACCTAAGAGAGAGCTCTTGAACCTCTCTGGAAAGAGTCACTCCTCTGCTTAAAAATCTCAGTTTCCTCCCTATCATCTGACCATTTGTCCTGGGGTCAAAGCTTCTAACCCTGGACGTTGGCCCCTCCCCAACCTCACTTAGGGTTTA
>CAUYQG010168733.1:0-11239 GCA_963574415.1 Tarsius wallacei | reverse complement strand
GACAGGCGTGTGCTACCACGCCTGGCTAATTTTTTGATCTATTGTAGAGATGAGGTCTCGCTTGCCCAGGCGGGTCTTGAACCCGTGGGCTCAGGCAATCCACTCACCTCAGCCTCCCAAAGGCGCGGGATTACAGGCTGAGCCACGGAGCCCGGCTTAATTATTTTTTTTATTGCAGTTGTGTTCCTGGTGGAATTTGATCCACAGGCTTTATGACAATCTTAGCTGTCTTCAGCCCAGTCCAGCAATACTCAGGATGAATTAAGAATTTTAGTTTTCATTTTTTTGAGGCAAGGTCTTACTCTGTTGCCCAGGCTGGAGTGCATTGGCGTGATGATAGCTCACTACAGCCTCGATCTCCTAGGCTCAGGTAATCCTTCCACCTCAGCCTCCTGAGTTGCTGAGACTACAGGCGCATGCCACTATGCCCAATAAATTTTTTTAAAAATTTTTCTTGGCCTGGCTCGGTGCTCAGCCTGTAATCCCAGCACTTTGGGAGGCTGAGGCGAGAGGATTGCCTGAACCCGCGGGTTCGAGACCTGCCCGGGCAACTTGGAAAGACCTCGTCTCTACAATAAATCAAAAATTAGCTGGGCGTGCCTGTAGCTGGTAGCACGTGCCTGTAGTTCTGGCTACTTGGAAGGCTGAGGCGGAAAGATCGCTGGAGCTCAGCAGGTTGAGGCTGCGGTGGCCAGGAGCGTGCCATTGCACTCCAGTTGGGAGAAAGAGTGAGACTCCAACTAAAAAAAAAAATTTTTTTTTTTTCTTGTAGAGACAGGGATCTCTCTGTGGTCCTCAGGCTGGTCTCAAACTCCTGGCCTCAAACAATCCTTCAGCCTTGGTATCCCAAGGTGCTGGGATTACAGGTGTGAGCCACTACACCTGGTCAAAAGAATTGTAAGGACTACCTGGAAGGTTCAGTCGTCCTGAAACAACCTGACTTGGACCAGTGTGTATATGTTTGATGAGGGCAGAGGTCTGGGGAGAGAGTGGGCTGAGGTAAGAATTAAGAAGGCTGAGTAATTGTCTTTCTTCTGCCATCAACCCTTTCTGTGGCCTTGGGCAAACTGTTTCACTTTGAGCCTTTCCCATTTCTGTAAAAATGAATTTGGAATATATTTTAAAGGAATCCAGGAAATAATATCCCCAAATATGCCACATGGCATGACGATTGCTTCAAACTGAGTGCATTTGGGGAACAGCAAATGCACAGAGGAGCTTTTCCTGAATTTTCCTTATCAGAATAAAGGCCTATAATCCAAAAAAAATTCAAGTGTTATGAATCACCTCCCAGAGAATTTTATCAGGGAAGATTAACACACCACAGGAGAAGATATTAAAAGCTGACACCTCCTTACCCAGTCATCATTTTTCCTGTGTCTATATTCCACCTACACTATTATGTATATGAACAATTTTTTTACTTTAAATGAACTCTCAACTTTTACATACATTTAGAAAGGAAAATTTACACCACTATCTAAATGGGAAACCAGCATTGCTTGGTAGAAATGGAAGGATTCAACCAGGCACGGTAGCTCACGCCTATAATCCCAGAACTTTGGGAGGCGGAAACTAGAGGATTGCCTGAACCCAGGGACTCGAGACCAGCCTGGGCAACTTGGCGAGACCTCGTCTCTACAATAAATAAAAAAATTAACTGGGTGTGGTGGCGTGTGCCTGTAGTTCCAGCTATTTGGAAGGCTGAGGCAGAAAGATCTTCTGAGAACAGCAAGTGGAGGCTGTGGTGGCTGTGAGCGTGCCACTGCACTCCACCCTGGACGACAGAGTGAGACTCCGACTCAAAATAATAATAATAATAAAAGAAATGGAGGATTCTTGGAAACATGCACCTCAAAACAAAATAATGTTATTAAACATTAGATGTGATTGCCCATTGGAGAGATTTGGAAAATGAAGCCTTAACTGCTAAAAAGGGAGATAAATGTTAGAATAATGTTAAATACATACTAGCCTCAAACAACCAGCCTGTTGGTTTGAAACAGGACGTTTTCATTCTGCGTTTCAGTGTTACTGTAAAGTTCTTGGACCCCTCGGATCCTTTATTTTCCTCAGATGGTATACATCCCACATTTTAGGAAACAATGCCCATCTTCCCTTGGTTAACTTGGACTCACCCTTCAGTTCTCAGGTTAAATATCAATTCTTCAGAAGAGCTTTCCTGGATTACTCCCCAACTAAATCACTTTCCCCTTACAATAGTAGCACTAAATATTGCTTTATCGAGAGCGTATTCCCCCATGCTTCTTTTTTTTTTTTTTTTGAGTTGGAGTCTCACTCTGTCGCCCAGACTGGAGTGCAGTGGCCACTCTGGGCCACTGCAGCCTCGACCTGCTGGGCTCCAGCGATCCTTCCGCCTCAGCCTTCCAAGTAGCTGGAACTACAGGCGCGCGCTGCCTCGCCCGGCTGATTTTTTGACTTATTGTAGAGATGAGGTCTCGCCAAGTTGCCCAGGCAGGTCTCCAACCCGCTGACTCAGGCAATCCACTCACCCCAGCCTCCCATAGCATGGGATTACAGGCTGAGCCACCAAGCCCGGCTCCCCCATGCTTCTTGAGAGTACTCAACCCACTAAGGCATGGTGCATTTTGCTGTCAATCGCCCCTTAACTAGGCCATAGGTCCTATGAGGACAGATACTGTGTCTCTCTGTGCTCTTCTGTAACCCCCAGATCTTTACACATATAGGGCTCCCAGTGAATATAAACGAAGTAAGAAATCACACCTTCACAGTCCCTGCGCTCCCCTAGCCTGGTTAAGCTCCGCCTCCCCCGTCAAGCAAGCAATGATAGGCGTCCGCGGCAGCCACGATCAAGGGCGGTGGGCGGGGTCACGCAATGACGCAACCTCACGTCTGCCAAGGATTGGCAGCTTTTCCGGCCGAGGAACCGTCGCGTTTCTGGGGCGACGCCTCAGCTGGCGGTTACCATCGCGCTAGAAGCCAGCGTCCCGATCCGCCACCTCCATCCCCAGCGTCGCCATGGGGGCTGTGTTGGGTGTCTTCTCCCTCGCCAGCTGGGTGAGTTCGGGACCCTGTGTCCTCGCGGGTCCCGCGGTTCGTGGGGAAGGTCGATGGAGAGCCTCAAGCCCAGGCCCGGGGGAGGAGGGATGGCCTGGGCTGCGGGGTGTCTCTGGGGGTGTCTCCTGGGGCCCAGGCCAAAATCCGCCATACCCGCAGGTCGGAATTTGGCGGCTGGCTTTCCAGGTTGGGCGGGGAACGGAGGAGGCCAGGCCGCCATTGTTTACAATTCCGATGGTCCCGCCCCGCGAGCCTTCCGGCCTCCGGCTTCTTCTGGAGCTGGAGTGGGACCAAGGAATGGGAGCTCCCGGGATGGTGCATTCCTAAGCATGTCTTAAGGTGGCGTCATTTAATTCTCGGTGGCTTGAATAGTATTTGTATAGCACACCACGGGATGTGCAAGAACTCCGGAGTATGTGGCAGAGCTGGGATTCTAACCGAGGTCTGTTTGCCATTCTGGAACAAGGAAAGAAGGCCTTGTGGGTTATTACTCAAAATTGGAAGCCAGGACCAACGTTTGGGACGGCTACAAGTCATTTACTGATGAAGATGATGTCCTAGCACCGCTCCCCTCGAGAACTGAAGTGAGGATAAAGTGAATAGTGGGTAGAATCACTTTGTAAACTGTAAAAATACTTTGAAAGGGAAATTTTAGGGTCTGTCCAAGACAGTATGCTGTGTCCCTTCATATACCACTTCAGAGGAGCATGGTTCCTTGACATCATTTCATTGTTTCCTAACTCCCCAGCTGCTGTGATCAGCCAAGTCTGTGGAGAAACAAACTCAGTTTCTCCTACTGTACTACTGTACTCACAACACACTTTTGACACCAGATGTGTGGGGATTTTCCCCCAGACATCAAGCTAGCAATCAGTTCTGCAGCAGACACCAGCTTGGTGTGCTCTAGTTAATTTGAAAGCTATCTCCCTGAAGATAGCCTCAGATTCCATAGGTTGAAGGTTCAGTCCCATAGACTGCTACCCACTTCTGATGCCAGTCACAAGCCTCAGGAGGTTTTACCTGTGCTTCCGACCTGCCAGCTGTAAATCAGGGTTCCCACGACCTCCTTCCTTGGGTTTGATTCATTTGCACACAAACCTCAGGGAAGCATGCTTACTGGTTTATTATAAAAGATTTTTTTTTTTTTCAGTCGGAGTCTCACTCTGTCGCCCAGACTGGAGTGCAGTGGCACGCTCCCAGCCACCGCAGCCTCGATCTGCTGGGCTCCAGCGATCCTTCCGCCTCAGCTTTCCAAGTAGCCTGAACTAGGCGCGCACGGTAGTGCCCGGCTAATTTTTTTTTGATTTATTGTGGCGACGAGGTCTCGCCAAGTTGCCTGGATGGGTCTCGAACTCACGGGCTCAGGCAATCCACTCACCTCGGCCTCCCAAAGCACTGGGATTACAGGCTGAGCCACCGAGCCCGGCCATAAAAGATATTTTTAAGGATGCAGATGAAGTCATGCATTGGGTGAGGTATAGAAAAAGGGGTGCGGGGCTCCCATGCTCTCACTGAGGCGCCACCCTCCAGAAATCTTCATGTGCTCAACCATCTGGAAGCTCTTCTGACCTCTGTCCTTTTGGGCTTTTAATAGAGACTTCATTATGTAGGCATCATTGATTAATTAACTGGCTGTTGGTGATCAGCCTAACCTTCAGCCCCCTTCTCTTTGAAGGCTGGCGGGGGTGGGACTGAAAGGTCCCAATCCCCCAGTCAGGCCTTGGTGTTTCCTGTGACCAACCCCCAGTCTGAAGCTACCTGGGTGCTGCCAGCATCTCATTAGCATACAAAAGGACACCACTTTGGTGATTCTAAGGATTTTAGAAGTTGGAGAACAAAATATATATCATATATGATACATATGGTTATATATATGTATCATACCAAGGATTTTGTCTCAGCTCATTCCATTATTTTTTAGGAACGGAATGTCTTTTCCATCCTCTAAGGTTGTTGCTCCTAAATCAAAAGGGCATTTAAATCATTTAGGGCTTTCTTGAGAGCAGTGGTTTTCTAATTTTTCTGACCTTGACCCAAAATAAGAAATATATTTTACATAGTTGATCTAATGCACCCATTTAGAGACAAAGTTTTATGAAACAATCCTTTACCATCTACTGTACAATTTTTTCTTTTATCTTCTAGTACGTTAAAAAAAAAATCCTGATGAGTTGATTTTTACAATCCGTCCGCAGTTCAGACTTACTATTCACAGAATAGATTTTTAAAAATATAGTTAAGGAGTGAGTTGGTAATTTGAAACAAACATCTTTCCTATCGTGATAACCTGAAACACATTTGTACTTGGATGGCGAGACCTCATCTCTACAATAAATCAAAAAAATTAGCTGGGTGTGGTAGCGCACGCCTGTAGTTCCTGCTACTTGGAAGACTGAGGCGGAAGGATCACCGGAGCCCAGCAGGTCGAGCGGCCACTGCACTCCAGTCTGGGCGACAGAGTGAGACTCCAACTCAAAAAAAAAAAAAAAAGTGAGGACTAAACCTGACCTTTTTTCTCTTAGGCTCTGGAAGTCACTGCCTGATAAGCACTCACTCAATAGGGTTTTATTACCCTGTATCCTAAGGTTTACTTTCCAACCTGACTCTAGCATAACATAACATAACATATAAATAAGGTTTATGGCCCTGCAAAGTTATCTTTTTGTGGATTCCCAGACTCCAGGAACCTTGGAAAACACTTACCTATCCTCCCTGAAGTCTGCCACATCTAGGGCTTCATTTACATGTCAACAAACCTGGAGTTTTCTGCCCCCTTATCTTAACAAAACATCTCTACTTATTTCCAAATTCCTTAGATAGGAGCTACAAATTACCAGACAAGAAGTCTTTGAATCCACCTATGATCTGCAAACTGTCCTCCCTTGGAAATGTCCCTCCTTCCTGGGCCAAACCAATGAAAATCCCACATGTGTTAATTTATGTTTTCTTGTAACTTCTGCCTTCCTAAAATGTGTGTAACTAAGCCCCCATTCAACCACAGTGGGCACATGTTCTCAGGATCCTGAAGATGGGTGTACCTATGTTTACGTACTCAAATTTGGTTCAGGAATAAATCATCTTTACAATATTTTACAGAGTTTGGCATCTTTTCATCAACAAAGGCTAAGATTTGAATTGATGCTATCCAAGCATTTCTATCTATACATTGTTTTTGTATTTTATTTTATTTTTTTTTCAATAGAAACAGCAAGGAATTCAGTATACAAAAGAGTGGAGTGAGGGGAAGAATAATAGGAAATGAAACCAGAAAGGCAGGGAACCAAATCATATAGAGGCCCATTATATGGTCTCGTAAGTTTTGGTGGTTGTTGTTGTTGTTGTTTTTCTTGGGGGGCGGGTGGGGGTTGGAGTCTCACTCAGTCACCCAGACTAGAGTGCAGTGACGGCTCTGTCTCCCACATAGCTACTGCAGTCTCGACCTCCTGGGCTGAAGTGATCTGCCTCAGCCTCTGAGTAGCTGGGACTACAGGTCCATGCAACCACACCCAGCTTTTTTTTTTTCCTTTTATGTAGAGTCAGGTCTTACTGTGTTACCCAAGCTGGCTTTTACTGTTAAGTGATATGAAAATCCATTACAGAATTTGAAAAGAGGAATGGTAGGCTTTGTGTCTTTAGCAGGATGGATTCTGGTTGCTCTGTGGAAGATAGATGGCAAAAAGGAAGGGCAAAGCAATGTAGGGATGGAAGAACCTTTTCTCCAACTTCTTGTGTTCGGTGTTGGGGTGTATATGAATTAAATGACAAGACAATTTAGCAAGAGAAATGAGTTTATTTATGCAGGCAAGGCACATACATGCAGGAGTGCTCAGTGATGAGTAACTCAAAGGGTGGGTAGAATTTGGGGCTTATAGTCCTAATTTAGTAGGAGAAAGACAGAGGGAGAGAAAGTTTTCTATGGAAAGGACCACCAGATTTCTTTCTTTTTTTTTTTTTTTTTAGCATGATCTTAACAAAAAATTTTTTTAAATTATAAAGATATGGGGTACAATTTAGGGTTAGGTATACAAATGTTGATTATGCAGTTACCCTTGCCGATGAGATATGCCCCTCCCTCCCCTAGCAGTTTCCCTCAACTGCCAATCCCAACCCCCTCCCCTGACAGTTTCCCACTACTGCCAATCCCTTTCTTATAGTATTATAATTGTTCAAGGTCTGCTTATGAGTGAGAACATACAGTACTCTGTTCTTTGTTTCTATGATAGATCACTAAGTATGATCGACTCCAAATCCATCCAAGTTGCTATGAAGTCCATATGTTTGTCTTTCTTTATGACTGCATAATATTTCATTGTGTATTTGTACCATTTTTTTAATCCAGTCCAGCTTTGATGGGCAACATGGTTGGTTTCATGTTTTTGCTATGGTGAATAGAGCTGCAACAAACATACGTGTGCAGGTATCTTATTTTTGTAGGATGATTTGAGTTCCTCTGGGTATATTCCCAATAGGGGAATTGCTGGGTCATGTGGAAGGTCAATTTCTAGTTCTTTCAGAAATTACCACACTGTCTTCCAAAGAGGTTACACTAATTTGCATTCCCACCAGCAGTGTAGAAGCGTTCCTTTTTCTCCTCATCCTCACCAGCATCTGTTGTTGTTTGTTTTATTAACGATGGCCTTTCTTACTGGAGTTAGGTGGTATTTCAATGTGGTTTTGATTTGCATTTTTCTGATGATGAGTGAGACTGAGCACTTTTTCATGTGTCTGTTGGCTGCCCGTATATCTTCTTTTGAGAAGTGTCTATTCATATCTTTTGCCCACTTTTTAATGGGTCTGTTTGTTTTTTTCCTTTCGGTGCATTTGAGTTCCTTGTAGATCCTAGATGTTAAGCCTTTGTCAGATATACAGTTGGCAAATGTTTTTTCCCATTCTGTGGGCTGTCTCCTTGCTCTCTTGATGGTTTCTTTTGCTTTGCAGAAGCTCGTTAGTTTGATGAGGTCCCATTTGTCTATCTTATTACTTAAGGTATTGGCCTTTAGGGTTCTGAATAGGAATTGGTTGCCAGTTCCAATTTCCATAAGAATGTCTTCTGTGTTTTCTAAGATTCTTATAGTTTGAGGTTTTACAATTTAGGTCTTTGATCCGTTTAGAGTTAATTTTTGTGTATGGTGATTGGTAGGTGACCACCAAATTTCTTTAGGAAAGACAAGTTTGTTTTTAGGAAGGCCAACAGGAGATAAGAAAGTTTGTCATGATGCTTGGTTATGCAGATTTGAGAAGTCTTTCCAGCTTTTTCATGGCCTTAAAATTCCCCTGGAGAGGTACTTTATGACAGCCTCATTTCCCAGAAGTTGCTGCTCTTACTCAGATAAAGGAAGCTCTGAGAAGTCCTTTTTCCTGATTCTATTGGATCTCAGATGTCTTCAGCTTAAAATAATCTTTATACCAATTCAGGGGTTCTAAATGAGTCTGGAGAACTGTGAGACATGAGCTACTGCATTTAATCTAGATGAGAGATAATAGTAGTGGTGCAGACCAAGGTGATAGCTTAGGATGCTGTAAAAATGCTCAAATTCTGGATGTTTTGAGTAGAGCTGATATACTGACTGTCAGGATGAGGATTTTGGAAAAAGAGAAGGCATCCAGTAGATTCCAGGTTTTTGGCCTGAGCAGCAGGAAGAATAGAGTTGTCATGAAAATGACAGGTTTGTTGCACATATGTTTACTGAGTACCTACTGTGTAAATGTGCAAAAGGTATGACACTGTAAAAATGTAAATACCCTCAAGGTATTTACATTCTTGTTACAGATAAGTAACGCGTATTCTTTTGCTAGAGCTGAATAACAAAGTACCACAGACTGGTGGATTGACTCTCAGTCCTAGAGGCTGGAAGTCTGAGATGAAGGTGTCACAGGGGTTGACTTCTCCTGGGGGTGGTGACCTCTCTCTAGCTATTGGTGGTTTACTGCCATCCTTGGCTTGTAGATCTCTGCCTTTACCTTGTAGATCTCTGCCTTTACCTTGCAAGCCTGAGTGCAAATTTCCCCTTTTTATAAGGACACTAGTCATATTGAATTAGGTGCTCACCCTACTCCATTGTAAACTCTTACAGCCTGATCCAATACATTGGTGGCTGTCCTTTGTGGTCAATTAAAATACAAGAGGCAGAGACTGGGAGAAAAGGGAGTATTTAATTTCTGTAGTTTCTATAACCAGGTTATAGGGAGATGGGTCAGCATCATTGCCAAAAAGCCTGCTCCAGGCAACATAAATCCATTCCAGTATTTATACCCAAAATTCATAGCCCTTCACCCACCTTGAGTTTGAAGCCTAGGTAAAGTTTTAGCATGACTCAAGATTTACATTAACAATTTTGATAATGTAAAATCACTGATGTGACACAAAGTCTCCTGGTCATGCTGACATTTTATTTTATTTTATTTTTTGAGTTGGAGTCTCACTCTGTCACCCATACTGGAGTGCAGTGGCCGCTCCCAGCCACCGCAGCCTCGACCTGCTGGGCTCCGGCGATCCTTCCGCCTCAGCCTTCCGAGTAGCTGGAACTACAGGTGCGCACTACCACGCCCGGCTAATTTTTATTTATTGTAGAGATGAGGTTTCGCCTGCCCAGGCGGGTCTCGAACCTGCGGGCTCAGGCAGTCCACTCACCTCAGCCTCCCAAGGTGCGGGATTACAGGCTGAGCCACCGAGCCTGGCTTAAGTTACATGTTTTTTAAAAATAATTTCAGGCTGAGTTCATTCAACTTTGATTTATTATTTATATACAACAAGTTCTGGGTCACACAAGATCCAACTAATGATTACACAGGACATAAAGCTAACTAAACACCGCAAGAAAGGGGTTAACATTTAAAGAAGTGAGTACACTTTAGGGATTTTAGGCAGTTTTAACTGAGTTTATTTTTTATCTCACAAAGTCTTCTTCAAAGACTTGTATCTCCCTCGTTTCTCATACTTGCTGTGACCAGCTGCTTGTTTACCAGCACCAGCTTGCTAGATAAAATTGACCTTTCAAACCAGTCCCTCAAGGCTGTGCTAGGAGAGAAGGGGGTTGCCTTTCAAGGGCAGTGAGGAGGGAGAAGGAAAAATGTGTTCTTTTAAATTCAAGCAACTTCTACTTTTAGCTCCACTTAGCTGCAAAAGAAAGTTTCCTAGTACAAGTTTCTAAATCTTTTCTAAATGATTGTTCTAATGAAACCAAAATAGCCTAGCCTATAACAATGTGACTTGCTAGCATCATCTGTTAAAGCAATTCAAGCAGTTTCCTAATCAAGCGTATGTAAGAATGACTCAAATTATATCCTCTCTTAGCTGGGTGTGGTGGTGTGCACCTATAATCCTAGTTATTTTGGAGGCTGAGGTGGGAGAATTACTTGAGCCCAGGAATTTGAGGCTACTGTGAGCTGTGATCACTCCATCTGTACTCCAGCGTGGGTGACAGAATGAGACCCTTCCTCTTAAAAAAAAAAAAAATTATATCCTCTCTCATCTGAGGTTGTCATTAGCTGACCAAAGATCCAGGTTACTTTTTGTTAAATTGAGGTAAAATGTACATAACATAAAATTTACCATTTTAAAGTGAATAACCCTGTGGCATTTAGTACATTTACAATGTTATGCTACCTTCACATCTATCTAGTTTCATAACATTTTCATCACCCCAAAGGGACTCCTCCTCCCTCAATCCCTAGTCTTTCTGTCTCCAGATTTACCTGTTCTGGATATTTTATCATATAAATGGAATAATACAGGTAGAACCTTTTGTGTCTGGCTTCTTTCACTTAGCATAATGTGTCAAGGTTCATCCATGTTGTGTCATGTATCAGTGCTTCGTTTCTTTTTATGTCTGAATAAGCCATCATATAGACTACCATATTTTACTTAGACCACATTTACTTATCAGTTAATGGGTACAGGGTTGTTTCCATGTTTTGGTGATTGTAAATAGTGCTGTTATGAACATTCATGTACAGGCTTTTGTGTTTGACTAGCTCTTTTAGTTCTTTGGGATGTATACTTGCTGGGTCATATGATAATTCTGTATTTACCTTTTTCAGAAACTTTCTGGTTACTCTTTTTTTTTTTTTTTTTTTGAGTTGGAGTCTCACTCTGTCGCCCAGACTGGAGTGCAGTGGCCGCTCCCGGCCACCGCAGCCTCGACCTGCTGGGCTCCGGCGATCCTTCCGCCTCAGCCTTCCAAGTAGCCAGAACTACAGG
>CAUYQG010168730.1:0-12104 GCA_963574415.1 Tarsius wallacei | reverse complement strand
CTCAAATCCACTGAGCAAAGGACTTGAGACATTTTTAAGAGCTGAGGGTGAAAAGGGAACGCTTCTACACTGTTGGTAGGAGTGCAAACTAGTGCAACCTCTGTGGAAAACAGTATGGAGATTCCTAAAAGCTCTAAATATCAAAAATGGACTTCTATGCACAAGTTGTCACTGTTTCTTTTTAAAATCTCTGTACATCTTTTTTTTTAATAACTTTTTCATTTCCTAGTTATTGGGTCTCAACACTTCTTGAATTTTTCATTTCAACAAGAACAGTTTAATTTATTCTATGCAGCTGTGGAGAAGCCAAAAGATGTCTGTTTCCCACCCTGGAACCACTGCCTAAACTACCTAAGATTTCCACTTGGATGGACTTGGGTTAGTTTCTCAAAACATTGGATTATTGCTGTTAAGTGTGCAATTAACTTGTTAATAAAATTAAGCTCAGAGGTTTTCAATGAACTCAGTTAAAATTATTCTTGTAATAGTGCTACATTCATTTGATTCTAAGACCCTTTCTTGAGTAGGAAAGAAAGAAGAGAATATTTATCTGCTTATACTGAAGACTATCCATAAGCTTGGTTACTTTTACAAGAGGATGTTTCATAAGACTGTGGAAAAAACAGGGATTGCCAGCACCTGTCAACCGTCAACTCCCATTCACAGGTTACTGTGTTGGGTGTGAGTATCACTCCACTGTTTACTTGAGCAACAGGCTTTAGTGTGAGTTGTTCCTAGAAGATATGACACCAGCTTGGTTCAGAGAGAGATTTTTAAGGGAAAGTTGAAAGCAGAATATAGGTTTATAATTGTAAAGCTTGCTCTTGTTGTTATTTTTATTTCTTTTTCAACTATTTCTGAAATACTAAATATCTAAACATGAAAAATATTGGGAAACATTTGTAAAATTTCTCCAAAATTATCACTAAGACATTCAACAAATAGGTTAATAGATATGCGTGAAGTAGCTATAAACAGGGTGTCTGCTTGTGACTCCATGATAAAAGGAATAAAAAATTATGATAATGTATACAGGACACTTTATAACACACGCTGGTTGCAAGCATTTCAGTGATTACTGCCTCTGGTACTGAATCATTGGTGAAGAATAATTAACAACCTTTTCAGTAGAACCATTTGGTATGTAGAATAAGACTCGCTTTACACCAGTTTGAAAATCCAAAAAATCCCTTAAAAGCCAGGGCCACAGTCTATTAATCTTGATACTCCCCCATAGCAGCCAGAAAAAATAATTTGACTGGGGCTAAATTTCCAATAAATGTACTGATTTGGTTAATGGCAGAATTAAGTGAAGCAATAAACAGATACATACATCTACTGATTCTAATAAGAGGCAAGGTGAGGAAGAGAGGTAAGGAGAAGTCTATAAAGCGAAGTCATAGCAAAAAATGTTAAGATCTCTTTTAAGAGAAGTACCTGCATGATCAATGTTTATATACCTAGCCCTGAAATGTACCCCACATCTTTATAATAATTTTTTTTGTAAAAAAGGAGTAGTAGGATGAGGAAAGAAGATTCCTGTTATGCAGTATAGAGATTATAATACTAAAAATTGACAGAAATCAAGCAGAACAATTTAAATTTGATTTTTAATGGCTTCTCTGTTAAAAAAGAATGATGTTCTTGAGAATGAAAATAGTAGAATAATTATCTATCAGAGGGAAATGCAACTCAATATAGGTGAAAAAATTGGGAGAAAACTTGCTTTAAATGCAGTTGAGTCTTCCTGCTGAGACAAATTACAACCTTGGCGTACTGATAAACTTTACAATTGAAGTAAATTAATTACTGAGAGTGTTTAAACAGAAATAATGGAGAAGTACAAGAGAGACAAAGACCAAAGATAAACAAGTACTTGATTTTGGGGCAAAAAATGTGAATTATATGAAGTAAAGAATTTCGATGTTGATTCTTAGAAAATATTGCAATGCTCATTGAAAGATATCATGGACTCACTAAGAACAGAACAATTCAGAATTTTTACAATTCCTTTTCTCTCCAAATAATTTTTAATATTTCAAATGCATGAGAAATGCAGTAAGTGTGACATCTAAATTTTAGCTAGATGCTTCCAACCATCCGTACGATTGCCTTATTTTTTTTTTTAATTTTTAATTTTAAATATGTGGGGTACAATTCAGGATTAGGTATACAAGTGACTATGATACAGGCAAAGTTTGGGCCTCATTTTGGTCCCCACTTTGCTTGGTTTAAGACAAAAAATCAAGATATGTGGACTGGATTGTAACATTAGCTGTATTTGAAACTGATTGGTCAATGGCAACCATAGTATGTATCTGATGTATGGATTAGTATTAACTAAGAAATATTTAGAAGCTTTGAATTGACTTCTGTTTTGAACTTAACCTGGTCACATTTTCATAAACAATTCAATTGAGTGAATATCATATTTGTACATAACGTCAATATGGGAGTGCAGGAAGAGTGAGTCAGCTGGGAAATAAAATAAGAATTTAAAATAACTCAAAATGTCAGAAGAATGAAACAAATCTAAATCAGTGAAACATATCTCGATATGATGTTAGGTCTTGTTTGTGAAAGAAAACAACATTTTATATATATGTAATATGTATGAAAAGAGACCGTTCAGGAATAATAGTTGTGCCTATGGGGAAAACTTATGAGCTAAGCTTCTAATTCAATAATCCAAGTTGCCAAAAAATCTGATGCAAACTTAAGCAGCAATAAACATCTAGGAATTATCTAGAAAGCAGAAGAAGATAATTCCACCTTACCCTGAGTCATGCACATCATCTCTAGAAAATTATACATAGTACTGAGTGTTTCACGGGTTTAAAAAAATAAAACTGAATTACACTCTGAAGAGAAAAATTCAGAACTATCACATGAAACACAGTGGAAGAATTGAGGTCATATGGCCCGTAGAACAGGTGAACATTAGTGTTAGGACCCACTGGAAAGCTAAGTAAATTTAGAAAACAATCCTTTCAGTACTGAGAAATAGCTTTTCTACTCTAAACTTTATTTGGTGCTTTAAAAGTAATTTTATGCCAATTATTAAAGTAAAATAGGTTCACTGTAGTAAACGAAAAAATATACAACACAATGCAACAGAAGATAGTGTTATTAGTGGCCTATTTCATTGTAGTTTTTGCATATTTATCTCCAATTATACAGTATATAATTTTGTATACTACCATTTAGTATTACTTTATAACAACACATAAGCTTTATTTTAAAAATTAACATTTACTTGCTCAAGTCTGAAGATTTTAAAAGCATGTGCAGATATGACTGAGTTTTAAAGATTGCTTTCCAAACTAAGGATGCACAATGTAAAACACTCCTAGATGTTGGAGACTCAACAAAGAACAAAAGACACAAAGTCTCAATTTTTGTAGTGTTTATATTGGATAGTGTGTTTGATGAGAAGAAGCATAAAACAGACATGCAGGAAAGTAAATAAATTAAAATAATAATTTCTGATAAATATACTAAAAAGAAATTTGATTTGACAAACGTACCTCTGAAAACGCATGGCATTTGAACTGAGACCTGAGCAACAAGAAGGAGCAAGCAATGTAAAAATCTCACACCCGACAGTTTCAGGCCAAAAAGAACAGCAAATATGAAAATCTATAAAGGTGAGAATAAACCTGGTGTGTGTAAGGAATAGAAAGAGGTCACTGTGGCTCAATATTGTAAGAGTGGAGGAGGGTGGTACCTGATGAGGTCACATGAATAGTCAAAGTGAGGCCATGACCAGGATTTTTTTTTTAATTCTGCATGCAGAGATTCCTTTGGAAGGTTTTTGAGCAGTGGAATGACTTTACCTGGTTTACTTAAAAATATATTCTTCTGCAGGGAGAATAGATTTCAGTGGGAACAAAGGCAGCATTACAGAGACAAAATACTTCTACTTTTGTGTTAAAGTGAAAAGAAGCACCAAATAGATGTTAAAGTTAGGATCTAGTTCCATCTGGTAAACACAAAAGAGTGAATTAACCTCTCTGAGCTTTGATTTCCTCCTGTGTGAAATGGGAAATATAATATCTACCCTTTGTAAAATCCACCTTTGCAGATGTCTTATTTGCTATTTTGTTACAGGAGTTGAAAACCTCAAGTGACTAAATAAACATATGTTATCTTTTTTGGCATATAAAATAAGCTAAAAAAGAGGATTTAAAGGTGACTTTAAAAACCTTTCAGGTAATCATAGGGCAATTTAAACTCAGTCACGTGGTCTGTGTTTGAACTATTTTGCATTCCATTCTCATGCTTTTGAGATACTCCGGGAAAATAAAGTGATGGTAATTTTTAAAACTGATGACTAAATATAGGAACATAGGAGGGGAGAAGAGGAGAAGTAGAATCTAGGGAATTAGACTTCAGAGCAATATAAAAAAAATTTTTAGTAAACACAAATCCCATACATAAATCATATAGGTTAAATCCGTATAAGTAAACTCCAAGGAACTATACTACCTATTTAATTATCACTAAATATTGCTGCTTAAAGTCAGTCGCTTGGCTAGAATATGGACATAGTTTTAGTGTATTATGATTGGTATCTATTACCACTGGATTTCTACTCTGGCCTCAGTTCAAATAAAATAATTATGCTTTTGTGTAAGGAAGGTGGTAAGGGAACTATGCCAGGGAAAAATCAAGGGGTGAAAGAGAGGAATCCCTTGACCCCACCCCTTTCCTTGTAGGAAAGAGGAGCTACAGGGCTGAGTTGACGAGATGGCCCTGATTCCATGAACACTGAATAAAGATGTCCCATAGGCGTGGCAGGTAGAAAGTCATGAGCACGGCAGTCTTGTCTTTGAATTTGAGTCTTTACTATCCTCAAATCTCTTGAGGCCACCTCACTCCCAGCAGTGACCTTGGCTTCTGGTTAGTCTTGGTTGTTTTTCAACCAGTGTTTCTTGTAGGATGGCCCTTAGAGTTCTGCCAAAGTTAGTTATAATTTATGTGGCCAAGAATGCCAAAAAATGGCCAGTATCACACAGTTTGAGTTCTAGGGCCTTTCTTAGGAAAGCTGAAAGAAAGACTCAGAAATACACACTTGACTATCAGGTAGTAATCTAATTCCCAGGTGGCCCAGTTTGTTCTTTGAGACCTTCTCGGGCCATGCAATATCACTTTAACCACATTTTAGTGATTTGTTGGTTTGGGCACACATTGCCAGGTTAACAGTGTGACCTCTTTCTCCTGGCTACTTCAAATCCTTTTTTTGAACAGGCAGGGGACAAATAAACAAACAAGCCAATTTTCTTCTCTCAGAAAGCCTGCTCCAATGGTAGATTTAACAGGTTCATTTGAAAACACCTTGCCTGTTAGCAAGAGATCTTGGAGACAACCAAAAGTTTCTGAATGCCTCTGGGGGCCACTGAAAGCAAAATAGTAATAGGACTAAAGCTTTTATATTAGACTATCTACAAAAATGAGGGAAAGATGGAATATCCTTCAGTCTTATTTAATGCAATACTGAGAAATCCTATTCCAACACACAGAGAGTGCTGCAATTCTCTGCCAAAAGGCCTGACTATATTTGCTTTAGAGTTTTCTCAAGTTTGTCCCCACATTTATACCTCAGAGTCAAAAATGTCAGTGTACCTGTGTGTGTCTCTGTGGGTATGCATGGGCGTATTTAACTTCTCATACCTCAATTCAGAGATATCCAGCTCTATTTTTAAAAGTAAGAGGTTGTAATTATTTAAACATGACAACATCCAGAAATTTCATTTTTTTGTGCTTTTTGCTCAAGAACTAATAATGCAGCGGGTGTCTGCTAGGAAAATTAGAAGCTAGCCTACTGTAATCTAAGCTATAAACTGGCTAGAGTATGGCTATGTCACATTCTTCTGTCTCAAAAAAAAAATTTTAATGTGTATAGTGAATCTCTTTTCAGACATTAGAAAGGACTTGCTAAAAAATATTTTAAAGGATACATAGTTTTATTTAGGTAAAAAGAAAAAAATTAAAATCTTTTCACTGAAAAATCAATTAGAGGCCATAAAGATGACTTTATTTTGTTGCTTATTTGGCACACTATTAGGAGATTTAGGTGAATATGACATGCAGTGATATTCTAATGTATCAAGGAATCAGAAAAGACTCACATCCCTCTCCTTGTGTGCAAAAAGAAGCTTTGCATGCTGTCTTCTGAATGCCAAAGCCAAGAGTGTCATGGCCTTTCTGGGAGCCGAGGTTCAGCCTTAGAGTTTGCCTTGGCTCAACTCCCAGGAACTGGGTTGTCTGGAAGCTGACAGCAAGATGCTGTGCCCAAGAAGCCACAGGAATAAACCTAGGCTTTCACAAAGGCAGCAAGGCTACACAACCCAAAGGGCTTAGAGTAAGGTTTTGTTGTCCCCAGTGGAATTACTGTCTACCTTATCACAAAAAGAAATGCATTAAGCACATGCTGTTAAAGAGCAACTCTGTGATATGCTTGACAGAGCATAAGATCCAGAGGCAGAAGTGTAGGTTTACAAGGGATACTAGCCAAATCACACATTGTCATGGGAAATGCAGTTTCTTGACCTGTATAATTGGAATAAGAATAGTTAACTCACTTCAAGTACTTGCCGCATTTCTAGCACCAGTGCTGTGAGGGTCATGGTGATGGACCACTCCATGAAGGCCTCCCTTCAAGAGGATCTGCTGTAGGGAGACCATGTGGGCTGGGAGTCTCTTGCTGCCACATATTGCAGTCCACTGGTGCTTGTTCTAGGGCCATGCTTCCTCTGGACTGTCCCAAACACTGACTGGAAATAGAATTGGGTATAGAATTGGGCTATTTCTGTGTGTTGCAGGACTCCTCTAGTAGGCAACTTTTTGTTTGGACTAAGTCTTTCTCAGAATTGCAGTCCGAAGCTCTTCCAAACTAATCCTGCGTCTGTTCATTCCTTTGTTCACAGGGGTCTGGCCTGTACTGCAATTGGAAGCCTCCTATCACCTTCTCTGTTCTTTCCAACTCTATCCTTCCCACGAGTTTTTCCCAAAAAACTTCTTGCATGTCTTGTTTCAGCTAGGTATCTGCTTCTCAGATCACATAATAAAGAATTGACGTGATCTCATTTCATTTTCATAACAAGCCTACCAAATTAGTATCATTATCTTTACAAATATGGAAGTGAGGGCACAGATGAATTAAGTTAAAGATAAAATAGCTTTTATTTCACAAAGTTGTTGTGAAACCCTAATGAGATAGTATATTTGGAAGAGTTTTAGAACTAATATTTTATTTCAGGATGGGAAAAAACACAAACACAATATGCAAGCACAGTTGTTGCATTTTTTCCTTAGTTTTCTACCAGTTTCAGGTACTTATGGTGAAAAATTTTGCTTAGCTTCCAAAGGTGCCATGGGAAGGTAACACTATATCTTTGGCAACTTCTTTTTCCCACACCCTTCTCCATCATTTTGGGAGCAAGAAAGAGTGACATTTGCACATGTGAGTCAGGGTGTTATGACATGGCATTCTGATCTGCAAAACAAAGGTTTTATTCTCCTAACCTCTCTAATCAATTTAATAGCCAGCAATTTACTAGCCACTAAAGGAGGCAAAGTTACAGGAAATAAGCGCCTTTTGCTTTTATTAATGTCCTTCCTACGCATTCACACATCATAACACAAATCCTGGCATCCAAAATGTATTTTCAGTGTAGATGGTCAACATATTCTTTCCCCCCCTAATCATTGAGCCTGACCAGATAAAAGGCTAATTTTCTGTCTTTTAGGTGAAACAGAAGCTATTATTAGTTCTTTTTTACACACACCCCCAAGTTATCACCAGAATAATGTCTTTCACTTTGCACCCTTGATACACCACTTTGCACCCTGGATACAATACATACTTTCTTGATCTCCATCTCTTTTAGGAGTATAGTTTCTTGCCTGATGAAACAGCAGTATAGACAATAAAGCTCATCCCATTTCTAGAGACCAGCCAGCAGCAGGCAGAGAGTCAGTGCAGAAGGGAAGTTGTGAGCCAGGCATTGTTCTTAAATCCCCAGATGTGAAGAAGAAACCACTGACAGTTTCTAGATTCATTTTACTGAAAGATGGGGAAAAGGGGGCAGAAAAAAAAGCAAGGAAAAAGAAGATGGCTATAATGAGACTGAGCAGAGAGTAGCATTGAAGACTATGGTGTAGAAGAAAGTGCCACTAACCAGTTCCCGAAGAGAACCAGCAGGTTTTCTGTGTTATCTGCAGATTCTCGACTGTGACGGGTCAGAGAAAGCAACAAGGATGGAACTATTGCATTTATGGGGTTCCCAATGGTGTTTCTAAAGGAGATACGCCGATTAGACCAACTGATGAGTTGGAATCTTCTGGGAATCAAAAAGCCCATCTCCTCGAGCTGACGGAATATCAGCCTCTAACAGATTCAGCAATGTCAGAGATTCCCAGGGAGCTTAGAAAGCTATAAGGGAACAGCACCTCCTCCTCCCTGCTAATTCTGACAGCTCCCGCCCCTGACTGAGATGCATTCTTCTGCACAAAAGTGCCAGCTTGTCTCTCCCACAGGGGTTGTAGGCAACAGGAACCCGAGACCCCTGTGAGGGTCTCACTGGCTTCTCCATTTGTTTTCATTTTGCTACCAGACACTTCTATTTAAGCTACTTGGAAGAATATCTCAATAACATCCCCTTGCTGAGTCCCAGAAGATAGGAAACAAGAATCCATCTGCCCTCTTCTCTGCACCCAGTCTTCAACCCTGGTTGATCACACAGAGGCCACCAGGGCCTCTGACAGAAAGAGCTTGCCTTGAGGACCTTATCAGTTTAACGAATGGGACAAACAGCTGCTGAGCACTGAGTGACACTGCTAAGTATGCATTTAAGTGATTAGCTCTCATCCATTTATCAAAATTAGGCTTAATAACAGACCAAAAATTATACACACACTCCAAAAAATAAATCTCTGGCTGCCCATCATCACGCCAATCCAAACCAATCTTCTGAAAATCTAAATACTGCACACCCTTGTGAAACAGAGCTTGTTTAATATTTACCAAGATTTGTTTTAAATGAGGCCTTGCCATATTTCCTTGGCCCAAATCTTGCAGGTTATTTTGTGGTTATATGATCAGTTGGGTAAATATATGCCTTTTCTCTGTTTCTCATTTCCATATGGGAATATTTTCCCTAAGCATGCTCCTGGCTTCTCTCCATCCTTTACTTATTGCCTCTGGGGAGATGGTGTAGCTTACCTGATGGTTAAATTTGCAAAGAACAACACACCGTTGGCTCGGAGTTCCTCTCCCTTCTTCTGGGAAAGGGTCTGCCTGCTGAGAATGCCATCTCCTGAGCTCCTCCTTCATGTCAGTCCTGCAGAAACCTCTGCAGGCTGTAGGGCAGACTGCACAGTGACAGTTCTGTCATGCCAAGGAGGAGTACGTTCCCTAAGTCAAGGGCTCAGTGTTAGTAAACCCATGTGGCTCACAGACCCCAAACTGCAACAACTAATTAGTCATTATCAGTAACAAGATGACATTTTGGCCTCTGCACTCCCTTCATTTTCCTTTCAACTTGTTTAGAACCCAGAATGAGAAGAAGAGATTCTATTGACTAGGAACTCCTTGAAGACACAAATAATTATAATATTAACAGTCTTCCTATCAAGGGAATAAAATTGCTTTGGTATGCTTCGGAGATAAACTCCCTATTCTTATGAGAAAAACATGGGCATAAGAGTGTAGGTGCAGCAGGAAAATGAACCCTAAGTCAACGTGTTGCAGAAATGGAAAATAAGGCAATACATTAGAGTGTTTTTTCAAAGAAACAAATAGAATAAGATATGTAAACCACACAACACATTCATTTGTTAGGAACTTTACATGAACTTAGTGCTAAGTCCAGTAAACTCTCATCTCTCAAATATATTGTCTCTTACACAGACACACACACACACACACAAACTTGTGCACTCATTAGCAAGGTAAGATTGCTAAAAACAGATAATACATATAAAAAAAAGCTCTTTGTAAATAGAGTGCAACTGAATACCAACATAGAAGGCATTTATTACTATTGCTTTTTAGAAATGCTCATATTCAGGAGAAACAGAAATCGGTGGGGGGAAAATAAGTGGAAAACATAGCAAAATGTTGAATCCAGATTGCAAAGGGTGTTCTAAGTACTTCTAAGATGCTTTTTCTTTGGTGAATAAGAAGTGCACATGATTTTTCTGATAATAAAGGAATATACTATTATAACTTGGTATTTTTTAATTATGGTAATTTGTAGGGTTTTTAAATCACACTGCCGTACATATGTTTGTTGTGCTATGCATATTTTGTTATGAGGAAACATGTTCATTTTTGGCACACTTCACCACAGATGTGCCTATTAGCAACATTCCGATCTGTCTGTCAGTTTGTGCCAGGCATATGCAGAGAGTGCCAGCGACCCTCCTACATAAGATACTCCTGTGTTTGTGAGACAGACAAAATGAGCCTGGACCTTAAGTCCCTATGAGAAAAGAGCTGGACACACAACACCTTTATCAGAGGAAAGGGTTCTGCCCTCATGTGTGGCACAGGGTGTTCCGACATTCATAAAAGGGTCACTTCTTTGGGTCATCCAATTATTTCATATAGGGTAAACACAAACACCAATTCAAAATTCTCTCAACTAACAATTCCATAGGCCACCTGAGGCTGAGTTCTCAGAAGGTAATTGCAGAAAGGATCTACACCCCTAAAATCAACTCTTCAAAGCTCTGGGAGCAGCCACACTCCTGGACTGTTTATGCAATGGAAGCCATCTAAGACTTTGATCAACAGAAGGAAAGTCTAGGGATTTATTCCTCCCTATAGAATACTTATTTCTATAAATACTCATATGTCTACATTTATTTATAATTTATACTGTCCTACTTAAAAAAAAAAATTCAGCCGGGCTCGGTGGCTCAGCCTGTAATCCCGTGCCTTGGGAGGCTGAGGTGAGTGGATTGCCTGAGCCCACGGGTTTGAGACCCACCTAGGCAACTTGGTGAGACCTCATCTCTACAATAAATCAAAAAATTAGCCGGGTGTGTTAGCGCACGCTTGTAGTTCCAGCTACTTGGAAGGCTGAGGCGGAAGGATCGCCGGAGCCCAGCAGGTCGAGGCTGCGGTGGCCGGGAGCGGCCACTGCACTCCAGTCTGGGCGACAGAGTGAGACTCCAACTCAAAAAATAAAAATAAAAAAATAATAGTTTAGTGACAAATACAAGGGATCTCTGTGCTAGATGGATTTTGATGATATTGTATCTCCTATCTCTAATGCTCAACACAATCTATAAATATATTCTTGATGAAGCTCAAAAACATGTCTTAGGCGCCTACATACTTAATAATTAACTCTCTTCCTCTTCTCTATGCCCACCTGACCGAGCAAAATTTGCAAATCATTTCAATGGAGTAATTGATAATTTATGTAAGACATTCCTAAGAGACTTAGGCCTGACTCTGTTTCTTCCTGAAGCGCCCAGGTAGGATCACAATAGAAAGTACCTTGCTAGAACTGGTCCTCATCTGTTTTTGGCTACTATAACAGAATACCACAAACTGGGTAATTTATAATGAACAGAAGTTTATTGGCTACAGTTTTGTAGGCTAGAAGCTCAAGATTGGGGAGTGGTATCTGGCGTGGGCCTGTTTGCTGTATCATCCCATGGTAGAGGGCAAAGAGAGGATGAGAGAGAGAGAAAGGGGCCAAACTTGTCCTTTTAAAAAAATCCACTCCAGACTGGTTGTGGCTGCTCACTTCTGTAATTCCAGCACGTTGGGAAGATTGCTTGAGCTCAAGAGTTCAAGACCAGTCAGGGCAACATAGCAAGACCTCATCTCTACAAGAATAAAAGTTTTAGCTGGGCATGGTCCTGTAGTCCCAGTTACTCAGAATGCTGAGGTGGGAAGATTACCTTGGCCTAGGGGGTTGAGGCTGTGGTGAGCCATGATCGTGCCACTGCACTCTGGCCTGGACAACAGAACAAGACCGGGGGGGGGGGGGGGGGGGGAATTCCATAAAAAAAAACCCAATATTTTTAAAAAAAACCCAAACCCATAAAAACCATAAAAAACAATTTATTAGGGTAAAAAGAAA
>CAUYQG010168720.1:0-25524 GCA_963574415.1 Tarsius wallacei | reverse complement strand
TTCCCTTTCAACAACTGCAATATAAGCATATTTCTAGCAGAAAAAAAAATCATGCAATGAAGAAGAGTTTGCTGCTAACCACCTCTGAGATACTGGACAACACCAACATTTATTTGCATAGGGTTTTTTTTTTTTTTTTTTTTGTTGGAGTCTCACTCCGTCGCCCAGACTGGAGTGCAGTGGCTGCTCCCGGCCACCGCAGCCTCGACCCGCTGGGCTCTGGCGATCCTTCCGCCTCAGCCTCCCGAGTAGCTGGAACTACAAGCGCGCGCTACCACGCCCGGCTAGTTTCTTTTTTGATTTATTGTGGAGATGAGGTCTCGCCAAGTTGCCCAGGCGGGTCTCGAACCTGCGGGCTCAGGCAATCCACTCACCTTAGCCTCCCAAGGCGCGGGATTACAGGCAGAGCCACCAAGCTCGGCTTGCATAGGGTTTTTAATGCTTATAAAATGTTATCTCATATGAGGTTCACAATAGTCTGGTTGTTAATATCACTAGAAATAGTCCAATGAAGTAGGCCCTAAACTTAGAAGCAATTTAAATCTTATTTAGTCCAATGATAAAAAAAAGTCTCTGAAACAAATTTCAGAATGGTTCCTACATTTTGTCCAAAATTTTGACTACTGTTATTGTGGAAAACAGTACCACCTTGTGGACAGTTAAAATATAGCTAGCCTGTAGTGGAGGAGTTTAAAGGCTGCACTCACCCAAGTTCTTTCATAAATAGGTTTCTAGTTTATAGTCAGATGGTAAAGCAAAAAGTAAATGAGGCACAACCGTTTCCTCTGTTCTGTCACTGACCTAGGTCAGCTTTCTATGTGTACTTTCGCCAGGGAGGTTGGCTGGTCATAGGGAACAAACATCCTACCAATAAGGAACCAATCACTAGAGCTATGTTCTAGCTTGTCTATAGGAGTCAGGCTTAAAGAGAAAGAGAATACAGGTCTTGAGGGTTTCCACTAAAGAAAAGAAACCATTATTAGCCGGGCGTGGTAGCACGCGCCTATAGTTCCAGCTTCTTGGAAAGCTGAGGCGGAAAGATCGCCGGAGCCCAGCAGGTCGAGGCTGCGGTGGTCGGGAGCGGCCACTGCACTCCAGTCTGGGCGACTGTGGGAGGCCAGCCCCTGCGGAGAAATTTAGAGGGCCCCTGGGAGATGTGGTGGCATCGGCAATTATTCTGGAGAAACAAAGAGATTGGACTCCTGTCTAGTGCAGAAGCCAACTTTGTAGGAGGGACAGATATAGAGAGAAAGATGGAGGAATAGATATAAAGAGAAAGAAAGAGAATGGACAACTGTTCAACGGATTGAGCAGAAGCCATTTATTGAAAAGTACAGAGGGTTTTTATCTACAGATTTTGCACATTCAGACTGAGACATCACCCACATACATAGACAATCCAGGTGCATGGGGGCATCCCCTACCCACCAGACATTTCTTCAAGCATGTGAAGAACAAACCCAACTTGTCTTTCCAATCCTATGCTAGACTAATGTCCCTTAGAAGTATTAATACAATTTCTATAAATATTATACCATTCTATCAATTGGAATCTATATTTTATTTTATTCTACTCAGTTTACCTATGAAAAACTTTCCTATTGATAAACAATCTATTCCTTTGCTTTATTCTAATACAGACAATGGAACTTAAACAAAATAACTAAAACCAGTTTTACATAATGTGGCTCAATCAAAAGGTCATGCTGGGCTCTCAGTTTCTGGGCTGTTTGATGTGGTCCTGGCTTGTACCAGACAAAAGCCAAAACCACAGCCAGAGGGAAATGGGAACAACGAGTTTCTGGTGTTAGCTTGTGTTCGTCCCTGTCTGGAGTTTTCATGCTTGAGCTAACAGAAGGCTGTAATGCCAAAGGGAGAGGTAATGAGGTCACAGCTCCCGAACGCACTCTAGTGGTCTCAGGGTCAACAGCCCCCCTGATTCCTAATGCTCAGTGGGCCTCCTTGGCCGGCTTCCAACAGGCAACTGAGTAAGACTCCAACTCAAAAAAAAAAAAAAGTCAAAAAAACCCCACAAAAAAACAAATGTGGTACATATACATGATGGAATGTTATGCAGTCATAAAGAATAATAAAATCATGGCCTTTGCAACCACATGGATGCACCTAGAGATCATCATACTAAGTGAACTATCACAGAAACAACAGAATACTGAATGTTCTTACTCATAAGCGGGCCCTGATCACTGGTCACATGAGCACAAAGGTGGATCAACAGACACTGTATACTGCTAGAGAAGGGAGGCGGGCATGTAACAACTCGCTGGGTACCTGGTCCACTATCAGGGGAAGAAAGGCCCCCTGGAAGCCCAGGCTTCACCTGAATGCAACTCACTTATGTAGTAAATCACTTGTACACAACTCTACAATTTTCTTTTCTTTTTTTTTTTTTAGAAAGCAGGATTTATTGAGAAGACAGAAAAGCTCCCACAGTGGGAGGGGACCTGAGGGGGTTGCCCAATTCTACAATATAAAAAAAAAAAAAGGAAAGGATTGGAATGGGTACAAAGTATGGAGACATGGGAACAGGGTAGAAGGGATGTGAGACACTTCTCTGAGTATACCTTTAGATATAGTTCTGACTTTCAAACCTTCTGTTATTGTTTCACATACTCAAAATATAAGTAAAGAAAATGGGTTTTCCTGGCTTTGGCCCCCTCCCCTACTGGGGAGGTGAATCTCCTCTCTCTTCTCTCTCTCTCTAACTTACTTTCTAAGTAAACTATACTTTCCCATCTAAAAAAAAAAAAGAAAATCAACAAGGATGGGGAGAAGAAAGATACTTAAATGAAAGCAAACAGAAACAAATGAACCTAACTGGATCTCAAATTAATAACCTAGTCACACTGAGAAGGGGGGTAAGCTCACCAAAGTAACTTTTGAAAACCATATTTGAATCATATATCCTCAGGCTAAGTATTAAAAAAACTATATACAAATACTGAACTATAGTGAGTATGTTTGTTTTTCACAGTAATGTTAGTTAGCAACTTTGAAACTATTTATGCGTATTCTAGGATTTAACAAAATAAGTAAACATTGTGGATAATGTGAGGCCAGATTCCTCACTGTCAGAGAGGGGAGCTACAAATACAGGAAGGGGAAGACTAAAATGAATCCTGCAATGTTGAATTGGAATAGGAGGCATCAGTATGAATTCATGGCTTTTCAGAGATAGTGAAAAAAATTATTTCCTAAACTTTTCTGCTCAGAAAGCCAAGAAGCAGTGACACTCAGTATCAAGGATATGATATATTCAGTGACATGAAGATAACATTCATATCATGGTTTCTAAACACCATTCTCCACTAAAAGGAGACAGACATCCTTGGAGAAATGATTCCAAGGCTAAAACAAGAAAAGTACAGGATGATCCTGGAACATCTTATTATGCCAGAAAGGGAATACTCAAAGGATAACGGGATATGCAAAAAACACACGTATGAGTCAATGTTAAAGGCTCTTACTGGCGAAATCTGGGACAACCGAACATCAAAATTAATAATAATAAAGCCAGATATGGTGGTTCATGCCTGTAATCCCAGCTACTCAGGAGGCTGAGACAAAGGATCACTTGAGACCAGGAATTCAAGGCTGCAGTGAGCTATGATAATGCCACTGCACTCCAGCCTGGGTAACAAAGCAAGACTCTGTCTCTTAAAAAATTGTTAAATAAAAATAAATTAATAATAATTACACATTATAATCCAGTGGCTAAAATCAGAATGCAAAGCTCATACTAATATGAATTAATCAATTAATTAGGAAAAGGGTAAAGTTCTTCCTTACTATAAAATTCCAACTAAAAAATGTAGAATGGTGGAAAAATTACTATTTGGCAACTACCATAGTAATTATTGCTTCAGGCAGATTTTTTTTTTTTTGAGTCAGAGTCTCACTCTTGCCCAGGCTGGAGTATAGTGGCATGCTAAAGGCTCAGGTGATCCTTCCACCTCAGCCTTCCAAGTAGCTAGAACTACAGGTACATGCCACCATGCCCAGCTAATTTTTTTATTCATTGTAGAGATGAGGTCTCACCAAGTTGCCCGGGCTGGTCTCGAACCCATGGGCTCAGGCAATCCTTTCACCTTGGCCTCCTAAAGTGCTGGGATCATAGGCGTGAACCACCGTGCCCAGCCAGGCAAAGATTTTAACATTATGGAAACAGATAAAGCATATAGGGGAATTATTTGTACTCCTTTCGTAATTTTTCTGTAAGTATAAAAGTATTCTCAAAAAATTTGTAAAGTAGATAGACATTTTGTCTTACTTGTCCCGGTTGGAGTGCAGTGGTGCAAATCACAGTTCACTGTAACCTTGATCTCCAGGGTTCAAGTGATCCTTCCACCTCAGCCTCCCAAGTAGCTAGGACTACAGGCACACACCACCATGCCCAGATAATTTTTTTTATATACAGATGGGTTTCACTATGTTGTCCAGGTTAATCTTGAACTCCTGGCCTCAAACAATCCTCCCTGCTCTGCCTCCCAAAGTGCTGGGATTACTGGCGTGAGCCACTATACATGGCCTTTTGTCTCTTACTTTTAATTTTTTTTTTCCAATTAGTTGCTCACTCCAAAATTCTTCCAGAGGGTAAATATCAATGTCTACTCCATTAATGACTGTTTAGTTTTAAAAGTCTTGTGATATTCTCCAATACCTCACTATATACTGATACACTCTGTCTAGTAATGAACCTGGTCCTCTACCCTTGCATTCTCTCCCTTCTTTCTCTAGATGATCTTAGTAATCAGCACCACCAATTACGCTGTAAAATCAAGCCAAAGCCTTAAGAGTCATCCTTGGTTCCTCTTTTTCTCACCCTCCATATCCAAGTTATCAGCCAGTCTGTCGTGTCTACATCCAAGATATATCCCAAGTCTAACAATTTCTCTCTAGTTCTATTGCTATCACTCTAGTCTAAATTACAATTCTCTTTCATCTAGATTTTCTTCTACAACTAACTGGATCTTCCTTCTTTGTATTCTAGCCTTTAGCCACAATTCATTTTTCAAAGTATCTAAGTGGGTTTTTTTCACATTGTCAAGGTGACTTTTTAATCACCAAAAGCAAATTAAGATGGGTACAGTGGCTCACTCTTTTAATCCCAGCACACTGGGAGACCAAGAGAGCTTGAGCCCAGGAGTTTGAGACCAGCCTAGGCAAGATAGCGAGATCTCATCTCCACAAAAAAAAAAATTAACTGTGCATGGTATTCTCAGCTACTCAAGAGCCTGAGGTGGAAGCATCTAGCCAAGCTGGCCTCATGTCAGTTCCTGGAACATACCAAGTTGTTTTCTCCCTCAGGTAACTTAAACTTAGCTGGTCACCTCTGTTGAGAAGTTCTCAAGCCCAGGTCTTTTCATGGCTGGCTCCTTTCTGCCGTCCAGGTCTCCATGTCACCAACTCAGAGATGCCTTCTTTGACCACCTACCTAATACAGCCCCACTCCCTCATCAGTTACTCTCTGTCATATTACCCTGTATTTCCTTTGTAGTACTTATCACAATTTTGCTTATTTGTTAAACAACATTAAAAATAAGCAATATTTTGTTTACTTGATTATATGTTGATTACATGTTACTTGATTACATTACATATTTTATTTACCTGATGACTACATGTTGCAAAAAATAAACAATACTTTGATTATTTGGCATCTAGCACAGGACCAAATATATATTAGACATTTATTAAGTATTTTATGAATAAATAAAGAAGATATTTTCTGAATCCCCCAGACCTATAGCAATTCTATAAAGCAGGTCAGAGTCAAGTTCTGAAATATTATCTAAGAAACTAGACTATTCTAACTATGTATCTTTAACTTCAACCTTTTTTAACCATTTCATCTTCTAAAATAAAAATGTTTGATCCTTAGATTAGAAGTATATAATCTTTCTCAGCAAAACACTATATTTTCTAAGTCAAATCATATACTTTCAAAAACTTTCTTGAAAACTTCCTATCTTATGCCCTTACTGTAGTCTCCTCACACTATCATGCTATCATAGCTGCTACTATCATAGCAGCTGTTATATTTTACTGAATATAAGTGTTTTTATTTATTCATTCATCAATCATTTGTTGAGTACCTACTATTTGTATTCAATATCACAGCTGTTGATTAAGAAGCAATTCCTGGCTGAGCACAAAGGCTGTAATCCCAGCACTTTTCAAGGCAGAGGTGGGAGGATTGCTTGAGCCCAGGAATTCAAGACCAGCCATGGTAACTTATCAACACACAGTCTCTACAAAAAAATTAAAAAATTAACTGGGCGTGGGTGTATGCCTGTAGTCCTAGCTACTTGGGAGACTGAGGCAAAAAGATTGCCTGAGTCCAGAGGGTTGAGACTGCGGTGAGCCATGATCATGCCACTGTACTTCAGCCTGGGTGACAGAGTCAGACCCTAGCTCAAAACAAAGAAGCAATTCCTGGCCTAAAGAGTAAGAAATAGATTTTTTTTTCTCATTTTTTTATTTCTTTATTGAGTCGAAGTCTAACTCTGTTGCCCAGGCTGGAGTGTGGGTGGCACACTCATGGCCACCGAAGCCTAAACCTGCTCAGCTCAGGTGATCCTTCTGCCTCAGTCTTCTAAGTAGTTGGAATTACAGGTGTGCCACCATACCTGGCTAATTTTTTGATTTATTGTAGAGATGAGTTCTCACCAAATTCCCCAGGCTGGTCTTGAACCCGTGGGGGCTCAGGCAATCCTCTCACTTCGGCTTCCCAAAGTGCTGGGATTACAGGTGTGAGTCACCACACCCAGCCTTTTATTTCACACACAACACAGACGTGAGAAATGATCATTTAATAGACAATTTTTTCTCATAGGAAATAGGTAATATTATGGGTGGTGTTTGTTTTGAGTTTGTTTTTTGTTTTTTTGCTTTTTTCCTACTCCTATGACAAATTATGACAATATTGTTTTAAAAGATAAACATAATACCTAATACAATGTGCTAAGTAAAATAATAAAAATGAACAGGCATAACGGGAGCAAAGAAGAAGACATCTATCCAAACCCATAGGAATAGAGAAAGACTTCCTGGGGAGTGATGACTGAGCTGAATTAGGGACAGCCGGGTAATAGGAAGCATAGATGGTGAAGGACATGCTTGACCCAAAGCAGTGATGTGAGAAATGTCATATTCCCTCAATGAATAATAAGCAAATCCATGTTGATGGAGCATGTATGTATGATACAGAGAGTGGCGAGAGAAGAGGCTGAAGAGTAGGCAAGGGTCTTGCATGCCATGTTAAACTGTAATTCTATAAGTTTTGGAAGGCACTGACGGCTGCTGTAGTCAAGAAAAGAGATGAAGTTCTGATCTAAGGACAGGACAAGAGGACTAACTTGAGAACTATTCAGAGCTCTTGGGAGCTAACTGTATGGCAGGAAGGTAGTGGAGAGGGAAAAAAAGAAGTTAAGACTCAAATATTTTAAGTACAAGCAACAGCACAGATGGTGATAATAACAACTACAATAAAGAATGAGGAAGAGGAGTCTTACAGAAGGAGCTGATGGGTACTTTTTCTGATATGTTGAATTTGAGATATTTGTGCATAAAAATCTCTGTGAGTCATCAACATATAGAAGGTAGTTGAAACCAGAAAAAGAGAATTATCCAGGGTGATTCAAGAAAAGAGAACAGTGGTTACAACCAGGCAAGGAAGAAAAATCCCACAAAGATGACAGAGAAATAACAGAGAACCAGAAGAATAAATATAAGTGAACATTAGAAAGGAAATAAATTGTCAGTAGTTGTCAAAAGTAGGCTGAAATTTTCACTCTTTTATTTCAGTCATTCTAATAGGTATATAGTGAGAACTCATCATGGTTTTAATTTGTATTATCCTAATGATTAATGATGTTGAGTATCTTTCATGTGCTTACTTGCCATCCATATATCCTCTATAGTAAAATGTCTGTTCACATCTTTTACTCAATTTCTAACTGGATTTTTTGTTTTTATACCATTGAGTCTTAAGACTTCCTTACATATTCTAGATACAAGTCCTTTGTGGATATGTGGCTTGTAAATATTTTCTCCCAGTGTGTAGCTTGTTTTTTCACCCTCTTAACAAGGTCTTTCACTGAGCTATGGTTTTTAACTTTTATGAAATCCAATTTTTAAAAATTTTATGGATTATGCTTTTGAGGTCATGCCTAAGAACATTTTGCCTAGCCCTAGCTTTTCTTCTAAAAGTTTTATAATTTATGTTTCTCCTAAGTCTTCTTCAAAATTTTAAAAAAACATTTTACACTTTACATTTAAACCTGTAATCAATTTTTAGTTAGTTTTTGTACAAGGAATGAGGTTTAGGCTGAAGTTTTTGTTTGTTTTATGGATATCCAATTGCCTTCCCCCATTTGTTAGAAAGACTATTCTTCCTCCATTGAAAGGCTTTTACAACTTATTCAAAAAATCAGAGGTATGGTGGCATGCATCTGTAATCCAAGCTTCTTGGAAGGCTGAGGATAGAATATCACTTAACCCCAGGACTTCAATTCCAACCAGGGCAACATAGTGAAGCCTCATCTCAAAAAAAAAAAAAAGAAAGAAAAAAAATCAGTTGGCTGTATTTGTGGGAGTCTATTCCTGGGTTCTGTATTCTGTTCTACTGATTCAAGTGTCCAATTATTCCAAAGTAAAAAGTTTTTTTAAAAAGTCAAGTAGAGCCCGGGCACGGTGGCTCAAGCCTGTAATCCCAGCACTTTGGGAAGCCGAGGACTGCCTGAGCCCGCGGTTTTGAGACCAGCCGGGGCAACTTGGCGAGACCTCGTCTCTACAATAAATCAAAAAATTAGCTGGGCGTGGTACCGCGCCTGCAGTTTGCCAACTTGGAAGGCTGAGGCGGAAGGATCCCCAGAACCCAGCAGGTGGCCGTGAGGGTGCCACTGCACTCCAGTCTCGGCAACAGGGTGAGACTCCAACTCAAAAAAAATAAAAATAAAAAGTCAAGTAGAGGTCCAAGTGAGAGAAGTATTGAAAAAATATCCTTTGAATTTGGCGATTAATAGTCCCTGGCGACATTGATGATGAAGTGGTGGAGTTTGTAGAAGCCATACTACCAGGAGCTCAGACTATTTTCATGTCTGGCTAGGAACAGTGAGAATGTCAAACACATATACACAAATATATCTTGCAGTTTACCCAGCCATATATTAAATATTTATTAATGTTTCAGGGTTGTTTTATATCAGTTCTTTAACCTAGTAAAGAGGCAGATCCACATCCAAAGTCTCTAGAAAAGTTGAGAGGCCACGTGAGAAAGACGAAGGACTTAAAAAAAACAAACACACAGCTGGGTGTGCTGGTGTGAGTCTGTAGTTCCAGCTACTTGGAAGGCTGAGGTGGAAGGATCACCTAAGCCCAGCAGTTTGAGGCTGCAGTGGCCATGAGCATGCGCCTGAGCAACAGAATAAGACTCCAACTGAAAAAACAAAAACAAAAACCTAAAAAAAGCTAAAAAGAGTTTCTTCCAAATATCCTCAATCCACAGAGAAGTATCATCCTCAGACCCCATCCCCAAAGAGAATTTGACATGTTACATAATTTCCTCTTTTGTGTAGCCAGCTCTATAAATTTCTGTATCCTTTGCTAGTAAAGACATTTTAAATATAGTCATCTTTCTACCAATCGCATCATAATCCCATGTAGTCACTCGTGCTGTCAGTGTCCCTTTTTTTTGAGACAGAGTCTCATTCTGTCATCCAGGCTGGAGTGCAAGTGGCACAATCGTGGCTCACTGCAACTTCAACCTCATGGGCTCAGGTGACAAAGTTCTCTGCCTCAGCCTTCTGAGCAGCTGGGACTACAGGCACGCACCACCATGGCCAGTTACTTTTTAAATTTTTTTGTAGAGACAAGGTCTCGCTATGTTGCCCAGACTAGTCTCCACTCCTGAGCTCAAGCCAATTCTCCTGTCTTGGCCTCCCAAAATGCTGGGATTACAGGTGTGAACCACCAGACCCGGCCATCAGTGTCTTTTTAAAAAAATCTCTAGTACCTAGCAAGTGGCTAGCACATAATAGATTTTTGATAGGTATTTGTTGAGTTGATAAATAACCATCACTATATCAATACTAGAATAATCAATTATCACCCTAACAAAAAAGAGAGATGCATTTCTTTTATAACTTCCACTTTGAATATTTTTTTCAGTTGTTTGGGGAAAAAATGAAAATATCTACCCAATTAATTCTCAAATAATGAATGGCAAAAACAATTTAATTCTTAAGACCCATATTGTCTATGACACGCTTGTTCCCTTGGGAAGAAAAAGTAAAAATCTCAGTTTCTAAATTACTTTCTTTTCTAGAATGGGACTTAGCAGGTGGTCTTAGAAGGAACTACTTTGTAATAATTTCTCTGAACGTTTTCAAAACAAGAAATATAAAAAATTGAACTCACTCCTGTTTTTTTAATTTCACTGGTCATCTGTCAAAAACAAACAAGACATAATTAAATCAGGAAGAAAATTTCAAGATTAATTTAAATATTTTAAAAAGTAAAGACATAGACTCGCCCTTGCCTTGCTAAGCTATGATCTGGTCATGTGTTTTTGGAGCTATGGCCAGGCCACGTTTTCCTAAGCTTTAGCCTCCTCCCCTACCTTGGGACCTTGGGAGGTGACTCTCCTTTTCCTCTCTCTCTCTCTCTCTCTCTCTCCCCTTCTCTCTCCTCTCCTCTCCCCTCTCCCCCTCTCCATCCCTTCCCTCCCCTCCTCCCTTTCTCCCTCCTCCTCCCCCCATTCCCATCCCCTTCCCCATCCCCATCCCACTTCCTCTCCCTTTCCATTCTCCATTTGCCATTGCTTTACTAAACTCTGGTGTGGCCATGTGCTCTTTGAGCTGTGGCCACCATGTTTCCTAAACTTTGGTCCCCTCCCCTGCCTTGGGGAGGTGACTCTCTTCTCTCTAATTTACTTTTTAAATTATCTGTATTTTCCAATCTAACTGCTGTGCAATTCTTTAAAAATAAAAATAAATAAAAGTAAAGATATAGTTTAAAATATATCCATTATTCTTTTTTAAAATATTAATTATATTGAGAATGACTTAAGAATTAAAATGGCATAAGGATAACATTTTTAAAGAGAAAATATAAACTTACAGTTGGAGGATAATCAGGTTCTGGTATTTGAGGTGTTCTTTTACCCAGTGTTCTGTCTAAATTTCTTCTGGCTTCATCCATTCTGAAATGCATATTAGAAAAATGTATAGCCGGGCCCAGTGGCTCAGCCTGTAATCCCATGCCTTTGGGAGGCTGAGGTGAGTGGATTGCCTGAGTCCGCGGATTCGAGACCCGCCTGGGCAACTTGGCAAGACCTCATCTCTACAATAAATAAATAAAAAATCAGCCGGGCATGGTAGCGCATGCCTGTAATTCCGGCTACTCGGGAGGCTGAGGCGGAAGGATTGCTGGAGTCCAGCAGGTCGAGGCTACAGTGGCTGGAAGCAGCCACTGCACTCCAGTCTGGGTGACAGAGTGAGACTCCAACTCAAAAAAAAAGAAAAATGTATGACTCTCTTGAAGGTAGCATAAAACATTACAATTTGAGCATTTTTCCAACTGAGAAATATTTGACAGTTACCTTAATTTTTTATGAGAAACAAATCCCAATACATCATCAATGAGATCTTAATTTTAAAATTATTCATGTTTAATGTAACAGGGTGAGACTAAAAATAAATACCAATGTTTTTCAATTATAACTTATTGAAAATTTAAAAATTAATCCTAGACAGGTGAAGTGCCTCATGCCTGTAATCCTAACACTTTGGGAGGCCAAGGCTGAAGGATTGCTTGAACCCAGGAGTTCAAGAACAGCCTGGACAACATAGCAAAACTCCCTATAAAAAAAAAAAAAAAAAGCCGGGCTCGGTGGCTCAGCCTATAACCCCATGTCTTGGGAGGCTGAGGTGAGTGGATTGCCTGAGCCCGCGGGTTCGAGACCCACCTGGGCAACTTGGTGAGACCTCATCTCTACAATAAATCAAAAAACTAGCCGGGTGTGGTAGCGCGCGCCTATAGTTCCAGCTACTTCGAAGTCTGAGGCAGAAGGATCGCAGGAGCTCAGCAGGTCGAGGCTGCAGTGGTCGGAAGTGACCACTGCACTCCAGTCTGGGCAATAGAGTAAGACTCCAACTCAAAAAAAAAAAAGTCAATGGAGAGTTACTGAGAGGTTTTGAGCATGGAAACATTTTTAGGAAGACAAATCTAACAGTTTATAAAGGCTACACACATTGGAAGAGATGCCCACTGAAGAAAGCATACAAGGAAAAGAAAAAAGACTTCAGAAAGAAGACTAGAGGATGTCAAGTATGACAGGAATGAGAAAAAACAACAATTGAAGGAACAAAGGAGACGCTATCATAGAGGTAAGAGAAGAACCAACAGGAATTTCAAGGAAAGGGTGTCCACAGGAGACATAAAATCATAGACTGGTAAACTGCATATAAAGAAAAGGACGTGTCTGTTTTGCTCACTGCTGTATCCACACCACTTAGAAGTATCCATCAGGCAACCCCTTCGGGTCCCCCCCCCCCCCACTGTGGGAGTTTCTCTGTCCTCTCAATAAATCCTGCTTTCTAAAAAAAAGTATCCATCGAGGTGTAGGAGCTTAATTAATATCTGTTGAGCAAATGATCAGAATAGTGGATTTGCAAAAGATCTTGCATGTCTAGTCAGTACTGTACCTTAGCCAATACATGAGTATTTTCTACAATATCAATTTGTATTCATGGTACTCTAGAAAGGGTTGTTGGAGGGGAAATAGCAGTCATCACTTTCTGAGGCAGCCCCATTTACTGTCAGCTAGCTCATATTCTTGGAAACAAATTTCTTTTTTTTTTTGAGTTGGAGTCTCACTCAGTCACCCAGACGTGAGTGCAATGGCCGCTCCTGGCCACCGGCCACCACAGCCTCAACCTGCTGGCTCCAGCGATCCTTCCGCCTCAGCCTTCCAAGTAGCTGGAACTAAAGGCGTGCGCTACCATGCCCGGCTAATTCTTTTGATTTATTGTAGAGATGAGGGCTCGCCAAGTTGCCTGGGCGGGTCTCGAACCCGCGGGCTCAGGCAATTCACTCACCCTGGCCTCCCAAATCGTGGGATTACAGGCTGAGTCCCCGAGCCCGGCCAGGACCAAATTTCTTTTTTTTTTTTTTGAGTTGGAGTCTCACTCTGTCGCCCAGACTGGAGTGCAGTGGCCGCTCCCGGCCACCGCAGCCTCGACCTGCTGGGCTCTGGCGATCCTTCCGCCTCAGCCTTCCAAGTAGCTGTAACTACAGGCGCGCACTACCACACCCGGCTAGTTTTTTGATTTATTGTAGAGATGAGGTCTCGCCAAGTTGCCCAGGCAAGTCTCGAACCCGCGGACTCAGGCAATCCATTCACCTCAGCCTCCCAAGGCACGGGATTACAGGCTGAGCCACCGAGCCCAGCTAACAAATTTCTTATATTGAGCTGTATCTTTTGTAATTTCTTCTTCTTCTTCTTTTTTTTTTTTTTTTTGGCATCAGAGTCTCTCTCTCTGTCACCCAGGCTGGAATGGAGTAGCATACCCAGCCTTGGCCTACTGGGCTCAGGTGATCCTTATGCATCAGGCTTCCAAGTAAATGGAACTAGAGGCATGCACCACCATGACCAGCTAATTTTTTTCTTTCTGATTTATTGTCAAGACAGTGGTCTCACCAAGTTGTCCCAGCTGGTCCCAAACCCCTGAGCTCATACAATTTCTCGCCTCTACCTCCCAAAGTGCTGGGATTACAGGTGTGAGCCACTGTGCATGGCTATCTTTATAACTTCTACTCTGAAGCTATATAAAAAATATTCATAATCTTCTTCCATGTTATGCTTTTAAAATGATGACACCTATCCAGTTCCTTCACCTGTTCCTGTCAACAAGTTACTGCTTATGGTGATCTTATTATGTTCTAGGCATTAGCTTAAGATCTTTGTATATATGGATCTCATTTAGCTCTCACAACAATCCTAAGAGGTAGACATTATTTTTCCCCATCTTATAGATAGCAACTTGAAGATAAGTTACATAATTTGTCAAATTTGCACAGCTAATAAACAGCAGAGATGAGATATGAACTCAGGCCTGACTAAGGCTACAGCCTATACTCTCACCAGTTAAGTGAATGAGATTCCTTCAAACTATGTAGATTCAAATGTCCTCACTCTTCTCTTGCTAGGATTTAAATATGTCCCCCAAAAGTTCATGTGTTGGAAAATTAATTCCTCTGTCTTCATGAATGAATTAATAAGGGCTCTGCCCTCATGACTAGATTAATATCACTATAAGAGAAGTGGGTGCATTATCATGGGAGTGGCTTCATTATAAAAGCAAGCTTTCTCTCGCTCTCCTGCCCTCTCACCATGTGATGCCTTCTTCCATGCTATGACAGCAAGAAGGCCCTCACAAGATGCCAGCACTATGCTCTTGAACTTCCCAGCCTTCATAACTGTGCACTAAATAAACCTCTATTCTTTGTAAATTACCCAGTCTGTGGCACCCAGTTATAGCAACAGAAAACAGAATAAGAAAATTGTGTCTCTATTCTGATTTATCAACATCCCTTTAAAAAAAGGTGGGGGGGAATACTTCATGAATTTGCATGTCATCCTTGTACAGGAACCATGTTAATCTTCTCTGTATTATTCCAATTTTTGTATATGTGCTACCGAAGTGAGCACTCAAAATCCCTCTTAAACTGTGATCTCAGAATTCCAAATATTGTTTGACCAGTGTGAAAACTTTCTCTCTCATATTCTAGGCATTCTACATTTATGAAAGTAGTATAAGACTGAATTAGGTTTTTTTTTGTTTGGTTGGTTTTTAGACAGGGTTTTGCTCTGCCACCTAGGCTGGAGTACAGTGACATGATCCTAGTTCACTGCAGTCTCATACACCCAGGCTATCCTCCCACCTCAGCCTCAGATGGGACTATAGCTGAGCACCACCACATCTGGCTGGTTTTTTGTAGAGACAGGGTCTATGTATGCTGACCAGGCTCGTCTCAAACTCCTGGCCTCAAGCAATCCTCCCACCTTGTCCCTCAAAGTGCTTGGATTATAGACATGAGCCACCACACCTGGCCTGAATTAGCTTACTGAGTAGCCTTATTTCCCTGTTGAATTTTACTGACCCAGCACTAAACTACAATACCTAAGACTTTTTCTACATGAAGTAGAAAATGTGCCTGGAACATCCTCCTTCTTCTCTTCTTTGCTAATCTTTAAGACCCAGGCCCGACTTCCCTTCATCCATCATATCTCCCTCAACAATCCAGCTCTTATCAATGATTACTACTTTCAAGGAACTTGCCTTATATTTTGGCATGCTAGTTGGCACTAGCTAGTTGACAGACTTTCATTGTAATTATCTCAACACAAATATGCCTAACTTCTTCGAGTTCTTTATATATAAATGCCACCCTTTAATAAAACAAGAATGTCTGGAGTATGTTTTCTCCAACTGGCTATAGAGAGATGTGAAGAATGAAAGAGTGAGCTTTTTCACTTCGTTTTTGCTTTGTATACTAACAACTAAAAACAAGTAAATAGGCCAGGCTCAGTGGCTCAGCCTGTAATCCCATTACATTCAGAGGCCGAGGCAAGTGAATTGCCTGAGCCCACGGGTTCGAGATCAGCCCAGGCTACTTGGCAGACCTCTTCTCTACAATATATCAGAAAAAAATTAGCCAGGCGTGGCGGCCCACGCCTGTAGTTCCGGCTACTTGGAAGGGTGAGGTGGAAGGACTGCATGAGCCCAGCATGTCGACGCTGAGGTGGCCGTGAGTGTGCCATTGCACTCCAGCCTGGGTGACAGAGTGAGACTCCAACTCAAAAAATAATTAATTAAATAGGCCAGGTGTGGTGGCATGTAATCCTGTACTGGCCTGTAATCCTAGTACTTTGGAAGGTCAAGGCAGGAGGATTGCTTGAGCCTAGGAGTTGGAGACCAGCCTGGGCAACATTGTGAGACCTCGCCTCTGCAAAAAAAATAAAAAGTTAGCCAAGTATGGTGGCATGTGCCCATAGAGTCCCAATTACTAGAGAGGCTAAGGAGAAAGGATTCTTGAGCACCAGAATTTGGGGCTGCGGTGAGCCATTATCATGCCATTGCACTCCAGCCTGGGTAACAAAGTAAGACTCTAACTAAAAAAAACCACACACACACAAAACAAAAAACCCTTTGCACTCAGAGACATCTCGAAGATCACCAACCAGCAACTCAATTGTACTTTTTTTAAAAATGGTGGCTGGGCGCGGTGGCTCAAGCCTGTAATCCCAGCACTTTGGGAGGCCGAGGTGAGAGGATTGCCTAAGTCCAGGGGTTCAAGACAAGCCTGGGCAACTTGTTGAGACTTCACCTCTACAACAGATCAAAAACTAGCTGGGCATGGTAGTGTGCTTGTAGTTCCAGCTACTTGGAAGGCTGAGGTGGAAGAATCGCCTGAGCCCAGCAGATCAAGGTGGAGGCTGTGGTGGCCATGAGCGTGCCACTGCACTCCAGTCTGAGCAACAGAGTGAGCTTCCAACTCAAAAAGAAAAAAATTAAAATTAAATAAATAAATAAATGGTGAAAAATCCCTTTATATTAAATAGTATAGTGTTGGAAATAATCATTTTATTGTAATGATACTTGGCTTATAATGGAATTGTAGATATTGAGGAACTTATTTATGGCAATAAAAATCAAAATTTTATCTTATTTTTTCTAACATGTGGTAATGTGTGAAACAGTCACTGACATGTATTATAGGTTCATTGACACAAACTGTGCAATAGTAATTTGTTACACATTTTCCATCTGATATTTTTCTATTCAAGCAGACAAGGCAGTTTCGTTTTCTCCCTCCCACATTAATATGTAATTTATTGTCCAGTCTGTTGTTTGAAGAAGATGTGGAAGGATGCACTCGTGATTCCTGAAAATGCACTAGTGATTCTCAACTAATCAATCAGAAGCTTGACAAATTTCATATGGGATACAGGTTTTTCATTGTTGGGTTTTTTTTAATTCTCAGTACAGTATATAGAAATTAATAACACATATTTCTAGTCCCCAGAATTATTTTCTCCACCATTTTAAAGATTTTCACAAAAAAACAATATATAGAAGCAAATTGATCCACACGAGCCACATCAGTCATATTTGCAATATAATTTAGAATCATTACAGGTTTCTTTTTTTTTGAGAAAGCAGGATTTATTAAGAGGACAGAAAAGCTCCCACAGTGGGAGGAGACCTAAAGGGGTTGCCCCATTACAGGTTTTTTGATATTTCTACCACGTAATGTCCTTATGGAACGAAGGGGTAAAACATCTCTAGTAGTACATGAACTTATATTAGTTAATATACCTTATAAATTTTTATTTAAATATCAGTAAACAATTGGTGGACTAACAAAAATGTAAATCTAGAGAAGTTATATTATTAATAGATCTTTTTAACTGTAAGGAAAGTAAAATTAGCAAAAATGTAAATCATTAAATTTGCAACAGTATGATCAACAATATTGCTATAAAACTTAGTCAGCTGCAAAAAAATGCTTATAATGAAGACAACCAAGAAAGGAAAGAGAATGTAGAAAATAAAGCATAAATCCACCAGAGAGAAATTTCCCATTTTACAGATTAGTGTTGGATTAGAATTTTGTAAAATGAGATCTATGTCTTTTTCTTTTTACCCCAGAGCCCAGCAGAGTCAGGTGCCTATGAAATTCTCAGTAACTGCTGAGCTGAACTGAATCTTCCTTATCACAGCCTTTGGTAGTTGGTACATAACTTAGTTTTAATTTCCACTAAATTGGAGGGAGAGAAAGGAGCTGGATGTGGAACCATGTTTTCTTTTGTATAGAAAGAAAAAATTCAAATACAAGTAGTTTCAAGATATCTTATTACATATTTGTCCAGTGCAATGCTGTTTTTAGAGGTCCAATTATTTGTTTTTACTTTCGGGGACCAATATGATTATAACATGTATGTATTGAGAGGAGAAATAGTGTGGTGCTTAAGCATGTGAACTTTAGAACCAGACTGACTGGATCCAAACCGCAACTGTGTGACCTTAGGCAAGTTACTCAACTTCTCTGTACCTCAGTTTCACCTAAAAAATTGAGCTAACAGTAGTACCTACCTTATAAAGTTGTAAGAAGTTCAGGTAAAATGCTAAGAACAATGTCTGATAGAGTAAGCAGTGCATAATATTTGCTATCATTACAATTCTTTTTCAGCTGTTTTTCTAATGAACTTGAAGATAGTATTTTACACAGGAACATGCATAGTAAACTTTTCTTTATGAGAATACGAATACTAATGATTTCACTTCAATTCCAAGCAAGAATTATTCACTAATATGCTACTTACACTAACTGATTAATTGTCTTCTGCTGTTCCTTGGATCTTCTGTAGTTTAACAGCTTACTTTGTGCTGGTGTGTCAACACCTATGTTTTCTGGGGGATGGACAACAGGGGGTAACTTCAAGTTCAGAGCCTCCTTTTCTGCTGCAATGGCAGCTTTGTTTGGATCTGACATCTTGGTCCCCTAGAGATTAAGATACTCTAAGGAGAAAAAGTTCATAAATCAAGTCTTGATACATTCATAACATATCTAACATATCAATACAAAAATATAAGTCTAGACACATTTGGATCTTCCTCCTGCATAGGTTATTAGTCTAAAGAATGGCAGTTGAGGTAAGTGGGCAGGGATTCCTGTTAGAGCTCTACAGCCCACCTGCCTTGAAGAAGTGAGCCAGTTACTTCCCCTTTAGGACTTCTGTTTCCTAACGATTCAAAGTAAGGAATTAAATTAGACGCTCGCTAAATAGCCCCACAGTTCTAAAATTCTGGGTTCAAATTTTTCCCTTGATGCAAACCACCACCATTACCACCACAACAAATCTAGTTGTTGAGGGATAATCTCCCTCCCCCAAAAAGCTGATATTTAACATCATTAATATTTTTAAACATCAATATTGTATCTCAGTCTTGCTACCTTCTAGAAAGTGATGCTATGATCAAGCAAAAGTAGATGCAATGCGCAGCAAATACAAAATGTCATGTAAATGCTCAACAATTTAACTGTAATAACAACAACTTTTGCCGTGAATGCCTGCAGGATTTGGAGATTCCTGCCTTGAATCCAAATTGCGGTACCTGCCCTGCCAGAAAAACGAAGAGAAAAGCAGAGAACAAGTACCTGTTTGGTTGTTTCTCAATACTTCCTGGCTACCAAAACGAGAAAGAAACATTCAGTTTCTCTTCTGGTGGAAGGACGAGGAATAACGAAGGGACAAACCTCCGAAATCCTACCAGCTCCCAGCCGAGTAGCTAGAGGACAGCGACCGCCTACCGACCGGTAGAAACAAAGTTGTCGCCATGGAAACCGTCCAAGGCCTCAACTGGAGGGGCTAGATGAAGGTTGCCTAGAGAGGCAGTTGCTGAGCTGCGATAGATTAGGATTACCTATCACAACAATAATTCATTACTCAAATTAAAGGAGTGTAGGTGATATTTGTTACCTAGCTGCCTTCCCTTGGAAGAGGTCCAGGAAATCAGGATTTTCAAATTATGAAAAACTGCAAGAACGGAAGCTTGGATCCACTGTAAAACAGATTTCTGTACCACTTTCAGAGGACAGAATTAAGTCTTCAAGTATTCCCTAGTGACTTTCTGTAAATATGATAGATAATCGGCAATAAAATTTATCTTGCTTCTATATCTGTTATTTGTTTACACAGTATTTTCAGGAAGCCCTTGGCAAAATCAAACAGGCTAAGTAAGGTATGTAAACTTTGAGTATTCTGGGAGAGAGAAATGTTCAATTTTGCTATGCGAAGTTGCACCTTGCATACTCCATCTAAATGATAATAGCCTAATGAATACTGTGTGGCTAAATAAAACTGAGGGGTGAATATACCCTGCTGGTGTATTAACAGAACATTCATTCAACAAATATTTGAGTAACTTCTATGTACGAATCACCATGTAAAGAACTTTATTTGCTCGTTTTAATGAGAGTACAGACAATGTTATTGTGTCTGGCACACAGTAGATGCTCTAAAAATGTCATTGAGTGAATGAACAAATAAAACTTCCTAGTAATTTGTAAAAGCAAACTATCTATAGAAAACAAAATACTTGTGTAATTAAATGATGATTACAAAAAAACTCTAATCCCATTACAGATTAGATGGTCTTTTGCATGGTTAGGCTAAGATACAAGGACTAAAGGAAAGGCAGCAATCTTATGTATGATATACCTACCTTCTCTCAGTTATTCAGTCAAACACCGATCTAGTGTTACTATAAGATTTTACAGATATAATTCAAGTTCCTGGTAAACTAACATTAATCTAGGAAGATTATCCTAGATAGGCCTCACTCAATTAGTAGACGTTCTTTTAAAAAGGTTAAGCAGGCCTGGTAAGACTTCAAACAGCAGCTGGGTCGACAATTGCTTTCCCCTCTATGGATATTTCTTCCTGACAGACAGCCTGTCCTATAGACCTTGAACTTGCTTACCCAGTTCTCCACAATTGCAAATATCATTTTCTTGTAATAATTCATACACACACACATGCAGAGAGAGATATATATGTATTCACACATATACACATACATATATATGAGACATAATATATATGAGATATATATAATCTCTTACTGGTTCTGCTTACCTTATTGAATTGATTGATACAATGTACATTCTTTTTTAACAGACTTAGGTATAATTTACATGCTATATAATTCACCATTTTGAAGTATACAATTCAATGATTTTTTAGTTAATTTATAGAGTTGTATTAGTTATCATTACCAAGATCCAGTTCTAAAACATTTCTATCACTGCAAAAAGCTCCCTTGGACAGTCAACTCCCATCCTACCTCCCTCCCAGACAAGCATTAATCTGCTTTTGGTTTCTGTAGGTTTGCAATTTCTGGAAATTTAATCTAAATGGAATCATGCTTAATGTATTCTTTTATGTCTGGCTTCTTTCACTTAATAATAATGTTCACTGTCAGCTGAGCACAATGGCTCATGCCTATAATACCAACACTTTGGAAGGTGGAGGCAAGAGGATTGCCTGAGCTGGGCAACTTGGCGAGATCTCATGTCTACAATAAATTAAAAAAATTAGCTGAGCATGGTGACGTGCACCTGTAGTTTCAGCTATTTGGAAGGCTGAAGCGGAAGGACTGCCTGAATCCAGCAGGTTGAAGCTGCAGTGGCCACAAGCCTGCCACTGCACTCCAACCTGGACAACAGAGTGATACTCCAACTCAAAAAAAAGAAAAAAAAATGTTGCCATTAGGAATCATTATCATTGAATTAAATGTTCATTATAATGTTCATTTGATATTCATCCATATGTAGCATGCAACATAAGTTCATTCTTTTTATTGCTGAATAATATCAATATATTACACTTGGCTTATCCATTCACCAGCTGATGGACATTTGGACTGCTTCCAATTTGGGGCTGTTATGAATAGTGCTGCCATAAACATTTATGTACAAGTCTTTCAATAGACATACATTTTAATTTCTTATGGAGAGAAACTTAGAAACCTTACTGCATGGTTGAACAGTAAGTCTAAGTCTACATATAATATTTTTTAAAAACTGCTTTTAGCCGGGTGCAGTGGCTTATGCCTATAATTCCAGCACTTTGAGAGGCAGAGGCAAGAGGACTGCCTGAGCCCAGGGGTTCAAGACCAGCCTGGGCAACTTGGTGAGACCTTGTCTCCATGACAAATCAAAAAAATTAACGGGGCAAGGAAGCGCATGCTGGTAGTTCCAGTTACTTGGAAGGCTGAGGTGGAAGGATCGTCTGAGCCCAGCAGGTTGAGGCTGCAGTGGCACGCTCACTAAGCATGGGTGACAAAGTGAAACTCCGACTTCAAAATACAAAATAAAACAAAACTATAAAGAAACTGCTAAGTCCAAGTGCAGTGGCTCACATCTATAATCCCAGCACTTTGGGAGGTCAAGGTGAGAGGACTGCCTGAGTCCATGGGTTTGAGACCAGCCTGGGCAATTTAGTGAGACTTCACCTCTACAATAAATCAAAAAATTAGCCAGGCATGGTGGCACGTGCCTGTACTTCCAGCTACTTGGAAGGCTGAGGTAGAAGGATCACCTGAGTCCAGCAGGTAGAGGCTACAGTGGCCATGAGACTCCAACTCAAAAAAAAAAGAAATTGCTTTTATGTAAAAAGTCATAGTAAAAAAGAAAAAAAAAAGAAACTGCCAAACTTCTCCAAAGTGGCTGAAAGTTTTTACATTCCTACCAGCAATATAAGAGGGTTCCAATATCTCCACATCCCTATAAACACCTGGTATTGCCACTTTTATTAAAATCATTCTACTGGGCATATATTGGTATCTCATTGTGGTTTTAATTTGCATTTTCTTAATGACTAATATTGTTGAGCATCTTTTCATGTGCTTATTAGCCATTAATATATCTTTTTGTTTTTTGTTTTTTTTTAATTTTTTTGTACAGTGTCTTGCTGTGTTGCCCAGGTTGGTCTTGAATTCCTGGGCTCAAGCAGTCCTCTCACCTCAGCCTGCCAAAGTGCTGGGATCATAGGTGTGAGCTGCTGCGCCCAGCTGAATATAACTTTTTTGAAGAAATGTCTTCTCAAACTTTTTGTCCATTTAAAGTTGTATTATTCAACCTTTTATCATTGAGTTACAAGATTTTCTTTTTTTGAGTTGGAGTTTCACTCTGTCACCCAGGCTGAAGGGCAGTGGCATGCTCCCAGCTACCATAGCCTCTACCTGCTGAGCTCAGGTGGTCCTTCCGCCTCAGCCTTCCAAGTAGCTGGAACTACAGGCATGCACCACCATGCCCAGTTTTTGTTTGTTTTTTTTTACTGTAGAGTTGAGGTCTCGCCAAGTTGCCCAGGATGGTCTCAAACCCGTGGGCTCAGGCAGTCCTCTCATCTCAGACTCCCAAAGTGTTGGAATTATTGGTCGTACCCAGCCAAAATTTCTTTTATGTATTCTGAATACAAGCCCTTTATCAGATAATTTGCAAATACGGTCTCCTAGTCTATAGCTTGTCTTTCCCTATTCTTAATGATGTCTTTTGAAGAGCAAAAGTTTTTAACTTTGATAATGTTCATTGTATCTATTTCTTATTTTATAGATTGTGACTTTTTTTTAGGTTATCTAAAAGATAAACTCATGAAGATTTTCTCCTACATTTTCTCCTAATTCTGGGGGATTGTTGTTGTTGTTGGGGGTTTGAGTTGGAGTCTCACTCCATCGCCCAGGCTGGAAGGCCATAGCACGCTCACTGCCACCAGCATTGACCAGCTGGACTCCAGCAATCCTTCCACCTTAGCCTTCCAAGTAGCAGAAAGTACAGGCATGTGCTACCATGCTCGGCTAATTTTTTTTATTTGTTTATTGTAGAGATGAGGTCTTGCTAAGTTGCCTGGGCTGGTCGTGAACCCACGGGCTTGGGCAATCCATTCACCTTGGTCTTTCAAAGTGCTGGGATTACAGGCTGAGCCACCGAGCCCGGTCTACCTCTAGGTTTTACATTTAGGTCTATGATCCATTTGGAGATAATTTTTGTATATGGTGAATGGTATGTGTTGTATCCAGGTCAATTTTTTCCATATGAATATACAATTGTTCCAGTACCATTTGTTGAAAAGGTTGTCCTTTCGCGATCGAATTGCCTTGACATCTTTGTTGAAAAATCAATTGACCATAATGCAATGTTAGGGTTTGTTTCTGGATTCTCAACTCTGTTCCACTGATCTATATGCCTATTATATAACAATACCACACACTGTCTTAATTACTGTAGCTTTAGTAAGAACAGTTATAGTTTTTAAATTAAGTAATATTAATCCTTCAATGCTGTTTTTACAAAAAATAGTTTGACTGTTCTAGGTCCTTTTTATGTCCATATAAATTTTAGGAACACTGTTTTTTTACTTTCTAATGACAAAAATAAAATAAACTTCAGGCTCAGTCTGTCAATTTCTGCAAAAAAAGCCAGCTGAGGTTTCAATAAATCCTTTGCTCTGAAAGAAAGAAATATTTAGCTATCTAAAAATATTACCTTGGAGCTGAAAACCTTTCCTTAAAAGCTCTAGCTTGGACAACCCCTCGGGTCCCCTCCCACTCTGGGAGCTTTTCTGGCCCCTAATAAATTCGGCTTTAAAAAAAAAAAAAAAAAAAAGCTCTAGCTCTGAGTGTAAGGGCTAGAAATACTATTTATGAGATCAGGTGAGTTTATTTCACAAAGCCTTGATTATTTAAAAAGGATTAGTCGGCTGGGCTCAGTGGTTCAGCCTGTAATCCCAGCACTTTGGGAGGCCAAGGTGCGTGTATCACTTGAGCCTGTCGGTGTGAGACCAGCCGGGGCAACTTGGCGAGACCTTGTCTCTAGAATAAATCAAAAAGTAGCCAGACGTGGTAGCATGCGCCTGCAGTTCCGGCTACTTGGAAGGCTGAGGCAGAAGGATCACCAGAGCCCAGCAGGTCAACGCCAGGGTGGCCGTGAGCATGTTGCTGGACTCCAGCTTGGGCTACGGAGACTCCAACTCAAATAAAAAAATAAAAATAAAAAGGATTAGTTGTTATGACACCAAAATGTGATTCTCTAATTACTATACTATATACTTCTTTATAGTAGAAATGTTGAAGATATTAAGAGAAATTATAAGTCTGATTTGTTGATACTATGCATTGCTCATTTTATTTTATTTTATTTTATTTTTGAGTTGGAGTCTCACTCTGTCGCCCAGACTGGAGTGCAGTGGCTGCTCCCGGCCACTGCAGCCTCGACCTGCTGGGCTCCAGCGATCCTTCCGCCTCAGCCTTCCAAGTAGCCGGAATTACAGGCATGCGCTACCATGCCCAGCTGATTTTTTGACTTATTGTAGAGATGAGGTCTCGCCAAGTTGCCCAGGCGGGTCTCGAACCCACGGGCTCAGGCAATCCACTCACCTCAGCCTCCCAAAGTGCAGGATTACAGGCTGAGCCACCAAGCCCAGCTGCATTGCTCATTTTAAAATTTAAAATGGGGGTACAGGGAAAAGAAATGAGTCCATATGTTTAAAAGTTTTTTGGTTTTTTTAAAAAGAAATAGGGTCTCACTCTGTCATTCAGGCTACAGTGCAGTGGTGCCATCATAGCTCACTGCAGCCTTCAACTCCTGGGCTCAAGTGATACTTCCACCTCAGCTACCTAAGTAGCTGGGTCTACAGACACATGCCACCACACCCAGCTGGTTTTTTACTTATATTTTTTTGTAGAATTAGGGTCTATGTTTTCCAGGCTAAGAGTTTCTTTATGACGCTAAACTTGGATAGATTTTACACAGGTTATTTTTTTCTTCAAACTAATTTTTAATTGCTGCTATATTAAATGACATTATATTTAAAATTGTATTACATATTATATATTCTATGCTACATACTATATATACTACACTATATAGTACATATTA
>CAUYQG010168717.1:0-18536 GCA_963574415.1 Tarsius wallacei | reverse complement strand
CTATCACGCCCGGCTAGTTTTTTTGATTTATTGTAGAGATGAGGTTTCGCTTGCCCAGGCGGGTCTCGAACCCGCGGGCTCAGGCAATCCACTCACCTCAGCCTCCCAAGGCGCGGGATTACAGGCTGAGCCACCGAGCCCTGCTCCGGCTCATTTTTTGATGATTGTAGAGACGAGGTCTTGCCAAGTTACCCAGGCTGGTCTTGAACCCCCCGGCTCAGGCAGTCCTCTCACCTCCTCTCACCTCTGCCTCCCAAAGTGCTGGGATTCTCTTCTGCCTGTATCTGTGTCCACAAGGGATGGCAAAGCCGTGACTCTCGGGCGTCTTTTTGCCAGACTTTGAGTCCAAGGGAGAATCCACTTTCCTCCGAGTCTAGCCTCCCTCGGGTCCCCCATGGGCCTCTCTGGGGGGAGGAGAGACAGAGGCCGCTGGACACGCAGCGTCTGAGCATTCCTTATGGCTCTCGTCCTTTCCACCTCTTGACATCGCTGTGTGTTGAGTGCATACTCGATATACATGCCTTCAGCACATATGTTCCTGTGAATTAAATAACGAAGTGCAATTTTTTGCTGTCCCCGGAAAGCTTCCTATTTAAAGGGTCCCAATGGGGCTTTCTTTTGTAAAGGAAGAATCTTTTTGGAAGACAGATGATTGTTTTTCACATATTACTTTCGCATAAACATCGATCCAGCTCAATGCACATCTGATGCGAATATGCCCAAATGAAATTCGATCTTATATTGTGCTTCGTGTCACTCATGCAAAGGATGGAATTATAGTTTTTTCCCTTGAGTAAATGTCATTTGTTGGGCTTGCACTAAAATGTATTTCAGTAGATTTTATCTCTTTACATTTATTTACAGTAGGAATTTTATATATATATATATAATTTTTTTTTGAGTTGGAGTCTCACTCTGTTGCCCAGGCTAGAGTGCAGTGGCACACTCATGGCCACCGCAGTCTCAACCTACTGGACTCCGGCGATCCTTCCGCCTCGGCCTTCCAAGTAGCTGGAACTACAGGCACGCGCCACCACGCACGACTAATTTTTGACTTATTACAGAGACAAGGTCTCGCCAAGTTGCCCGGGCGGGTCTCGAACCCACGGACTTGGGCAATCCTCCCACCTCGGCCTCCCAAAGTACTGGGATGACAGGCTTGAGCCACCGCGCCCAGCCAAGAATAATATTATCTTAAGCAGGAGTTTGAGGTTCAGTAATATATTTTTAGGGTCGTGAAATTTGTTAGGTAAATGCTAGTATTCTGCCGATGAAGTGCTAACATTAGTGTTTTGTGTGATTATGAAATAAATTATCTGAAAATAGCAGATAGGTTTTAGAGAGCCCACTTGTTTAAAAACTGTGATGGTTGAAATAAATTATTGTTTGAGAAGAACCATTTCCCTGAAGCCCTGGGTGGCAAACTCACTTTCTGCGCCTGCTATGCTAATGAGGCCTCGGTTCCAGATTCAGTGTCTTCTGTGTCCCCAAGCCCTCAACGGTGACCGCTCTGTAGCCCTAATTAATAGATCTCGTGGCCTCATTTGGTCGTGATTCTTTCCCGGGCCTCTCACGCCCAGGCCGGCCAGTCCTCCCTGAAGTCTTCCCTCCCAGCTTCCAGATCAGGCCTCTGGGTCTGGGTGCCCGTCTTCCTTTTGCTGTTGGTTTGCCCTGGCCTTGCCTTATTATTATTTTTTTTAATTGGAGTCTTACTCTGTCACTCAGACCAGAGTGCAGTGGCCGCTCCCGGCCACCGCAGCCTCGACCCACTGGGCTCTGGCGATCCTTCTGCCTCAGCCTTCCAAGGAGCTGGGACTACAGGCGTGCGCCACCACGCCCGGCTAATTTTATGTTTTATTGTAGAGATGAGGCTTCGCCAAGTTGCCCAGGCTGGTCTCGAACCACTGGGCTCTGGCAGTCCTCTCGCCATGGCCTCCCAAAGTGCTGGGATGACAGGTGTGAGCCACTGTGTCTGGCAAATATACATAACTACATTCTAAAACAAAAATTAGTGAGAAGAGTGGCACTGTTTTACATTTTTGTAAATCTCTCTCTTTCTTTCTTTTTTTTTTAGAGACAGGGTCTTTTGCCCAGGCTGAAGTGCAGTGGCACCATGACACCTCTTTGCAACCTCAAACTCCCAGGCTCAAGTGATCTTCCTGCCTTGACTTCCCGCATGTGCCACCACACCTGGCTAATTTTTTTGTAGAGACAGGGGCCTCTGTATGTTGCCTAGGCTGTTCTTGAACTGCTGGCCTCAAGCAGTCCTCTTGCCTCTGCTTGTAAATCTCTTTAATGTGTAACAATAGAAGATGGCTGGGCTGTGATATTTATTCATGCATTCAATTTGTTTCAGTATGTTGTTTTGATTGGAGTCCTGCATGTGAAGAAAATAGGGCCTCACACAGATATGATGCTGGGAAAGAAAGAAGTATTGATTTAACTCCTTCAGATAATTTTGTTTATTCTTTTCTGACCCTTCACCAAAACTCAGCACGTGATAAAGTTCCAGGGTGGAATCTTAAATGATATCAGTGAACGTTTGGTACTCTGTTAGATTACAAGTCGTAGGTCTGTTTTGTAATTTGAATGGATCTTTTATTCATGCATGATTTTGTAACACGATGTACCGGTCATTTGGGACATGTTGTTTCACTGAATTATGCAGATCTTCCAAATGTATATAATATCAAATGATCACATTCTGGTCTCCTCAGAAACATCTTGGCTGGGCACAGTGTCTCCTGCCTGTAATCCCAGCACTTTGGGAGACTGAGGCGAGAGGATTGCCTGAGCCCATGGGTTCGAGACCAGCCTGGGCAACTTGGTTAGACCTCGTCTCTACAATAAATCAAAAAATTAACTGGGCGTGGTGGCACGCACCTGTAGTTTCAGCTACTTGGAAGGCTGAGGTGGAAGGATCGCCTGAGCCCATCAGGTCAAGGCTGTGGTGGCTGGGAGCATGCCATTGCACTCCAGCCTGAGCAACAGGGTGAGAATCCAACTCAAAAATAAAAATTTACTATAGAAATCATATTTTGTTACTCAAAACATTTTCATCATTTAAAAAAAAGAGATGGGGTCTTGCTGTATTGTCCAGGCTGATGTCAAGTGATCCTCCCGCCTCTGTCTCCCTGGTAGCTGGGATTACATGAGCCACTATAGCTGACCTATCAGCATTAAAAAAAAACAAAAAACAGGAAAGCCCCATGAATTTGCGAGGCATACTTGCCCAGGGGCCATGCCAGTCTCTGTGTGGTTCCAATTTTAGTATCCATGCTGCCAAAGCGAGCGCCTCTCAGCATTTTTAGGGTCATATCTATTGAAAAATGCATAAATAACTTTTTAACCTTTAGTTTTAGAATTTCAGGGTCTCACCGGTCTGTTTTGCATCCGAATTTAAATCCAAGAATCTTTCAAAAAATCTCACAAGAGAGAGTTTTTCCACCAGATGTAAATAATTCATTTTTAGACCTTCAGAGAATAGTCTGGAAGTAAGCAAAGACTAGAAGCAGATGATTGCTATGAAATATATGAATTATTTTGCCTTAGATAGATTGCCATTAAAATGCATGAAGAGATTCCAGAGTGAGATATCTATTTGAAAACATACCCCAAAAATGGTTTTCTCATAGTGTTAGTATAAAGTGTTTGTTGTTCTGTGTTTAGTATTTAAGCTTCTAAACTAACCTGCCTTTATATACCATTAGCTTTGTAGGCCTTCCCAGTGGCCTTTGTGTGTGTAATTGAAAGCTTGGTGTCATCGATGTATCCTTCCTGATTGTTTGATGTCAAATTGACAGTTCGGCTGAATAGTGATGGACAGCAGCATAAATAAAGATTTTAGTTGTTGTCGACAAGGACAGTCTGGATAGCTTCCCTCAAGATATGCCTAGAAATGGAAACTTACAAAGGCATGCATAAGCGAGCAGCCCTTTTCCTTACAAAAATTTTCTTTGACTGGCCTCTGCTAAAGTGTGGATACATCTCCCTGGAGTCGATTAAGGAACACAAAGAAAATAAATGAACGACTGTGCATTTTAACCCAGGTACTTTTATTTGTCCTTTTCCTCGCCAAAGCTGCAGTGTCTCTAATATTTGGGTACCAGATGCTAAAAGTATTTCTCTGTAAATAAAATTGAAGGGGGAAAAAAACATCAGCTACACAGAGCTAGAACCCGAACAGTTTAAAATTCTCCCAAATTGTATAAGATAATATGACAATTTTTCCTTATTCCTCTCTCCAATATAAATGTGAATTTGGTTATCAACTTTCCAAATAATTGCTATCGCCATGGAAAAGACAGAATGCACTTGGCTGCTGTCAGAAGTCAGAAAAACACAATCCCACCGTCGAGATGCACGTGCTACCTACTGTCTGGACCCGTAAAATGCCAGTCTTGGAAGCCAGAACCTAGTTGCTAGTACTTTTTCAGAGGTTTCCAGGTGATTCCAGTCTGCAGCTCAGTTACTTATCTTTTTTTTTTTAATATTAAATCTGTAGCAGTGTCACTTTCTTATCAAATATTGAGGCAGCGCTTGGTGATGAGAATGTTTTAGAAATTCAGTTTTTGTATACTGATTATTAAACCGTCTGTTGTCTTGTGGGGGAGTTAAAAAATTCCTGTGTGATGGAGACAGCAATTGTCTAAAATTATTAAAATGGGACACATGAGACAAAATGTGAACGTGGAAGATAATTCTGTTTTGAACCTGGCTGTCTCTCCTGGCAGGCCTCGTTGAAACCACTCAAAGCAGGTCACTCCCTGTTTCTCCTTATCTTAATGAGCTTCCTAGATGAAGTTTCCGTAACCTCTTTTTGTCTTTTCTTCATGAAAATTCCTCACATCTGACCTACATTGCTCTATATTTATATTGTGCTGGTGATGTGGACCATTTAATCATTGGTGCATGCACACACACACACACACACACACACACACCCCTACACGCACACACATTTTCATTTATTTTTTAATTGTAAAGACGTGGGATACCATTCAGGATTTTTATTTTATTTTTTTGAGTCGGGATCTCACGCTGTCACCCAGGCTGGAGGCAGGGGCTTGGTCTTGGCTCACTGCAGCCTCGACCTGCTGGGCTCAGGTGATCCTTCTGCCTCAGCCTCCGAGGAGCTGCGACTACAGGTGTATGTCACCACGCCCTGAAAATTTTTTGATTTTTTTGATTTTGATTTTTTTTTTTTTACAGAGGAGGTCTTGCTGTGTTGCCCAGGCTTGTCTTGAACTGCTGGACTCAAGAGTCCTCCTGCTTCTGCCTTCCAAAGTGCTGGATCACAGGCATGAACCACTGTGCCCAGCCACAAGCACTGTTTTTTTTTGAGTCGGAGTCTCACTTTGTTGCCCAGGCTAGAGTGCAGTGGCACGCTCATGGCCACCGCAGCCTTGACCTGCTGGGCTCCGGCAATCCTTCCGCCTCAGCCTTCCAAGTAGCCAGAACCACAGGTGTGCGCCACCACACCCAGCTGATTTTTTTATTTGTTGCCCCAGGCTGGTCCTGAACCCCTGGGCTCAGGCAATCCTCTCGCCTCGGCCTCCTCAGTGCTGGGATGACAGGCGTGAGCCACCACACCCAGCTCATGAGAGGGATATTTTAAACACTCAATTGAACTTCCACACATTTTATGTAAGATCATGGCTATTTCTCCAGGTATAATTAGTAATGACTAAGAATTAGAATGTTGGAACCACTGAGCACTGCAGCTGAACCTCTGGGGAGAAGCGAGATATCAGGAGGAGAGCCATGTCGTTGGAGAAGGCTTTAGGAAGCTAGAGTTGATGGCACCAAAAAAATAAGACTGGCCGGGGGATTCAGACATTTCAAGCAGAGGATGGCGGTTGTGTGTCAGCCTTTTTTTTTTTTAAGTTGGAGTCTCACTCTGTTGCCCAGACTGGAGTGCAGTGGCAGCCTCGACCTGCTGGGCCCAGGCGATCCCTCCCCCTCAGCCTTCCAAGTAGCCGGAACTTCAGGCGTGCGCCACCACGCCCAGCTAATTTTTTAAATTTTTTTTTTGATTTATGGTAAAGATGAGGTCTTGCCATGTTACTCAGGTTGGTCTCGAACCCCTGAGCTCAGGCAATCCAAAGTGCTGGGATTACAGGTGTGTACCACCATGCCCAGCTAATTTAAAAAAAAAAATTTATGGTAAAGATGAGGTCTCGCCATGTTGCTCAGGTTGGTCTTGGACTCCTGAGCTCAGACAGTCCAAAGTGCTGGAATTATAGGCGTGCACCACCACACCCAGCTAATTTTTTTTTTTTTGATTTATTGTAGAGATGAGGTCTCGCCATGTTGCTCAGGCTGGTCTCCAACCCCTGAGCTCAGGCAGTCCTCTCGCCTCGGCCTCCCAAAGTGCTGGGATTACAGGCATAAGCCACTGCACCCAGCCTCTCTTTTTTAGTGAAGACAGAGGAAGGCTTGGTCTTCAGCCGCCTTCTGAGGGCACTGAGGCCAGTCTGTGCATTGATGCAGGCGCCCTGCCACGCGCTCGAGATAGATTTGGGACCCCACAGATTCCGGGGGTCCACATCTTGAAGCTTAGATCCAGCAGGGATACAGATAGGAAGCAACTTTGCTCTGACTGGGCCTCCATGGATTCAGTGAGGCCATGTGCTGGGGCAAGATGTGAGAAGGCCGTGGGAGGGGTGGGAGGACGTGAGGGTGGGGACCACACCTCTGAGGACTCATCCATGCACTTCAAAAATCCAGCCTCCTCTGGCTTCAAAATCATTTTTTCACCGTGGAGAATGCACATATTCAAAATGAAGTGAATATGAATCTCGGACATCTCTCCCATGCAGAGATAATCACTAGTATTTCTTTGGACGGCCTTGAAAATTAAATGTATTTTCCTCTCTATAAGGCGGTTGGGAAACTTTATTTCTACACCTGGAGTTTAGGATGCTGTGTTCTCTGTTACTATGGGCTGAGGAGTAATTATCCTAATGATACCGCCGTGGCACCTTGCTGTGGCCCCGCTTAATAATTGCTTGATAAATTATGCAGATGAACTTTCATTTGTAGTCAAAGCAAATGCATTTTTACCGAAGTGTTGAATGTAACAGGTGATGTACATTTTTTTGCTTGGAATTTTTTGTTTAATAAGATGACCACGAAGTTAAGTTTACATAATAAAACAGCATATTTATTTTTGCATCGTTAAGATAATTTAAAAGTGGGATAGTTAATATGTTGGTATCAAATAGGATGCATGAACTTATTAATTATAGCCCTGCACAAATTTCAGTGATTGATGGACCTCCCTATAATCCAGTAGTTTATGTAAACGTCTCTTTTATTTTTGGCATGTTCTTTTCATGCACACACACTTGTGTCTTTCTGCTACTGTATTGCTGCTGTCCTTTTACTTTGCGCTGGATCTTTTTTTCTGCTACCGTTAGAGAATGAATGTAATTTCGTGTTTCACGTGGCTGTTTGGTTCTTTATTTTTTTTAAATTTTTTTTTTTGGGGTTGGAGTCTCACTCTGTCGCCCAGACTGGAGTACAGTGGCCGCTCCCGGCCACTGCAGCCTCGACCTGCTGGGCTCCGTGATCCTTCCGCCTCAGCCTCCAAGTAGCTGGAACTACAGGCGCGCGCTACCATCCCCGGCTGATTTTTTGATTTATTGTAGAGATGAGGTCTCATCAAGTTGCCCAGGCGGGTCTTGAACCCGCGGGCTCAGGCAATCCACTCACCTCAGCTTCCCAAAGCGCAGGGTTACAGGCTGAGCCACCGAGCCCGGCTTGGTTCTTTAAATATTGAACCTTACCGGAACACCGTGGGTGTTTTTTACTTTTCTACGTAACGACTGTCTTAAACCTTTAGGAAACAGCCTCTTAAGCAGTAGTTACAGCTTTATGGTTTATTTCTTCCAGATTTTTCCTTCCAAAGGTCTTCCCTCCACTTTTGTGAAATAGTGCCTAGAAACAGGCAGTTGAAGTGGGGGGGTGTCTTATTTTGTGCATGCAAGGCTCTACTTTGGTGCATCATCATTATGCATTGTCAAGAAGGTGCTGCTTTTGCCGTGTTAGTTATGTCCCAGTCGGCCAGATAGAATCCTCCCAGGACTTGGAGTTTGTGGTTGCTGGGTGACCCCTGGTCGGGTTCGAGTCTGCGCGGTAACTGGGTTGAGCGGATCCTCCTGTGGCTATCAGCAGGCACAGAAGAAAGCGTGCAGGTCACCTCTGGGTCGGGAGCACGTACAGGAGGTAATGCCACCTGGGTCCCCCACACTGGGCTGGCCCTGGTCCCTGGATGCTGCGAATGAGATGTGTTGGCTGCTGTCCAGATTGGAACTGGACCTTCTCGGGTTCCAGGCCCGCCTTGGCGCCGAGGGCTGTTTATGGGGTGGCAGCCCTGGGGGACGGCTGCTCTGCCCTGGATCTGTGTCCCCGTGGTCGCCCCGCTGCTATCTGTGGACGGTCTGGGAGCAGGTCGCAGATACAGGTCAGCAGGTGTATGTAGCTTAAAAGAATCTCTTGCCTCTTGTAGTTAGACCCTGGAAGCCTGGGGCTTTCTCCAGTCGTGTCATGTTATTTTGTGATTGGTGAACAATTTGGATGTCTAGTCCAAGTGGACTGATGGTGTCTGTTTGAGGGAACCTGTCCTGTGTCACCATTCGCAGTGCTGCCTTGGAAAGGAGTGGAAATTGACTTTCTGATGAGTTGACCAGTTAGTGTATTCCTAGTCCGCGTAATTAGATACATGGACAGAGGTGGCTGGAAGCCTGATGTGTAGGGTGCGCTGTGTTTTTTGTTTTGGGTTCATGGAATGCATGGCATCTCGTGGCTTTAAGATTTCATGGCAGACATCTTGTCGTAGGCAGTTCACAGCCGGGTTCCTGGTCCTGGCTTTCAACCCTGCACCCTAAATATGGCTGTGCATTCATTGCGTGGCCCGTCTGGTTCCTTTTGCAGGTTGTAAATACTCTGCTTTTGTTCATGTGTCTTCAGGGCCATGCAATGATGGGAAGGGTGTTTTTTGGGGGTGGGGGGGTGTGAAACAACTATGGCATAAAGTGTATTCTTTTTTTTTTTTTTGAGTTGGAGAGTCACTCTGTCATCCAGGCTGGAATGCAGTGGCACACTCACGGCCACCACAGCCTCGACCTGCTGGGCTCCAGCGATCCTTCCGCCTCAGCCTTCCAAGTACCTGGAACTACAGGCGTGTGCTACCACGCCAGGCTTATTTTTAAATTTATTGTAGAGATTAGGTCTCGCCAAGTTGCCTCAGGCTGGTCTCGAACCCCTGGGCTCAGGCAGTCCTCTCTCCTCAGCCTCCCAAAGTGCTGGGATGACAGGTTTGAGCCACCGTGCCCAGCTGTAACTATATTCTTAATATTTGGAAAGATATGGGACAGGACAAGTGGCAGAGATAAGACCATTTCTACAGGTGGAAAAAAAAATTTAAGCTCAGTTCTTTGCATAACTGTCAAGGCTACAGCAGTTATTTTGAAAAATTAAAAAGCTAAATTTAGGCCAGGCATGGTGGCTCACACCTGTAGTCCCAGCACTTTGGGAGCCAAGGCGGGAGGATTGCTTGAGTCCAGAAGTTTGAGACAAGCCTGGGCAACATAGTGAGACCTCGTCTCTACAAAAAAAAAAAAAAAAAAAACCAAAAAGTCTTAGCAAGGTGTGGTGGTGCACGCCTATGTGGAGGTGGATGCAGGAGGTAGCTGTGATTGTGCCACTGCACTCCAGCCTGGGTGACAGTGAGAATCTGACTCAAAAAGAAAAAAAAAAAAGAAAATAAAGGGGAGTTAGTTCTTTAAAGAGGCAAAGCAAAGGAGGATGGTGGAACGGGGGAGTATGAATGAATGTGCATTTTCATTCATGCATCTAGTCGTTGGTTGGGGAAGTATTTTGTTGAGCACCTACTCTGTACCAGACCCTTACAGCTCAGCAAAGAGGCGAGAAAGAGAGAGTCACACCAGTACTGTCTGATCTCTGGCTGGGTCAGCAGGGCCGTGAGCTCGGTATCGTGTGCTGGGAGCCGCATGGATTCCTGTGTGGTTCTTCCCAAGTTACCCTTTTGAAGCACAGATGAGCAAACTTTCTCAAGGTGAAAAAGAAAGTCACAGAAGCGTGTAAGAGCCACAAGACAAGCTGAAAGGTGTGCTGGGGGACAGTAGACTGTCATGAAGAACATGGGGTCGTGACTTGTCAGATTTACGCATCTCTTCCTTGGTGGCTAATGTTAGTTTGGATCTTATAGGGTTTTTTTGGTTTTTTTTGAGTTGGAATCTCAATCTGCCCAGGCTGGGCTCAGGTGATCCTTCCGTCTCAGCCTTCCAAGTAGCCGGAACTACAGGCACACGCCACCATGCCTAGCTAATTTTTTTTTTAATTGTAGAGACAAGGTCTCACCGCGTTGCCCAGGCTGGTCTCGAAGCCATGGGCTCAGGTGATCCTCTTGCCTCGGCCTCCCAAAGTGCTGGGATGACAGGCTTGAGCCCCCGCACCCAGCCTCGTTTTTTTTTTTTTTTTTTTTGAGATAAGTCTTGTCATGTGGTCCAGGCTGGAGTGCAGTGGCTATTCACAGGTGTGATCATAGCCTAGAAAGCCCGAGCTCAAGCAGTCGTCCTGCCCCAGCCTCTCGAATAGCTGGGACTGCAGGCATGCATCATCACACCTGGCCTTGGGTGTTGTGTTAAGTTTTTTCCTATTTTGACGTCATGAAGATAATCTCCTTATGGAAGCTTTACAGTTTGCTTTTCACGTGTAGCTTTGTGACCCACCTGTGTGTGACTTTTGTGTACGATGTGAGTAGGCCCCCAATTTTATTTTTTTTCCCCAGGTGGATATCAGTCGCATTTATTAAAAACTTTGGCTTCCCCATTATTCTGCATTGCCTGCTTTTGTTAGAAATCAGGTATATGCATATAAATCTTTGTTCTGTTTCATTGGTCTGTCTGTTCACAAGCTGATGCCACGCTGTCTTCTTATTGTGGCTTTATAGTAAATCTTAACTTCCCGTCTAGTTCCTCTCCAAGAATGTCTGGCTATTCTTGGCCTTTGCATTTCTGTGTGAATTTTAGAATAAACTTGTCAAGTTCCAGAAAAAAAAAAAATCTGTTGGCATCTTGATTGGGATTGCATTGAACTTAGATATCCTCGCAAGGAGAATTGACACCTCCAGTCTTTTTATTTTTATTTTTATTTTTTGAGTTGGAGTCTCATTCCATGGTCCAGGCTGGAGTGCTGTGGCATGCTTACGGCCACCGCAGCCTTGACCTGCTGGGCTCCGGCGATCCTTCTGCCTCAGCCTTCCAAGGAGCGGGAACCACAGGCGCGTGTCACCATGCCTGGCTAATTTTTGATTTATTGTAGAGACGAGGTCTCGCCAAGTTGCTGGGGCTGGTCTCGAACCCGCAGGCTCAGGAGATCCTCTTGTCTCGATCTCCCAAAGTGCTGACAGGCTGAGCCACCTAGTCCAGCCAGACACCTCTAGTCTTGAGTCTCATCTAGGGTCATGGAGTACTGCCTGATATATTTAGGTCTCTGTGAATTTCTCTGAATAATGTTTTATAGTTTTCCCTGTAGCGTTCTTATGTATTTTTTTCTTTTAGCTTGTATTTTTCTTTAATTTCCTACTTCCAGAGAAGCTATAAGAACGGTCCTGTACAATGAATTCCTGCATACCCTTTACTCATACGCCTCAGGTGAACCCTGACCATATTTTCTCTTTTTCCTTCTCTATACTTACGCACATGTCGTCACACATCTTGCGCTGACAACCCTTTTTTTCTGACCTTTTTGGGTGTAAGTTGCAGACTAAACACTTCAGTGTGTATTTTCTAAGAACAGAATCATTTTCTTGCCTGACCATAGGTAACACTTATCAATAGCACTATTTAAAATCTGCAGACCTTATTCAGTGTTACTGTCATTCACAGCAAAGATAGAGTCCCATGTTATGTGTGGCATTCACTTGTCGTGTTTTGGCTCCTGTCATCTGGAACAGTTATCTCCTTTGTGTTTCAGGACCTTGACATTTTTGAAGAAATCAGGCGAGTTCTTTTGTAAAACTGCCTGTGCAGTGACATGCCACTACACACTCACCAGAAAGGCTAAAGTTTTTAAAACTGGCAGTACTGATTGCTAGCAAGGATATATGACAGTTGGAATGCTCATATATCACTAATCATACTGCTAGAAATTCTTCCAGGTATTTACCCAAGAGAAATGTCCACCCCAAGACCTATACATTAATACTTATAGCAGCTTTTGTTACTCATTGCCCCAAATTGCACACAGTTCCAGTACCCATCTGCAGATGAACAGATAAACAAATACCCTATGCAAAGGAAAACTATTTGGCAATAAATGGGACCAATCTACTGACAGCCATGGCAATATGGATGAATTTCAGAAGCACCATGCTGAATGAGAGACCCCAGAAGCCAGGGGTATGTAAGACTCCACTTATACGTGCTCCAGAACAGGTGAGACTAATCTGTGATGACACATCAGCAGTGGTCAGGAGCTATCCTCGGCCTTTGCATTTTTGTATAAATTTTAGAATAAGCTTGTCAAGTTCCCAAGAAAAATCTGTTGGCATTTTGATTGGGACTGCAGTGGAATTGGCTACAAAGGCAATTTGGGGACGTGAAACTATTTGGTATCCTGACCTATCCCCCTGAAAGGGTGAATTTAACTGTATGCAAATTGTACCTCAATCAATGTGACTCAAAAATCATTAAGTTCACAGTACAAGGGTTTGATCACATTTAACAGCTGATTGTGATCTAACCCTTCTCCTCCGATCCTATACAGCAAAATGGAAAGCAAATAGTAATATTAATTACTCAACAACCATTTTCTTTTGGGAAAATATTGGGTAAATAAAATATATAAGTGAAGTTGAACTGTGTTTGTGTTTTATGACATAAACATGTATGACTGCAAATTAGGATATAGCCCATTCAGTAAGTTTCTGATGCCTAGTTGAACATTTCTGGAGAATCTAGGATCTAGTGAGTTCAGCAAATTACCCATGATGCACTTGGAACCCCTTGGTCCATGCAGCATTCATAGAGGGTTTCTTGTGTCCTTGGCTGCAGGATACACACACCAACTGGATATCCCCATCACTGCTGTTTAGTTTAGAGGGAAGAACGTTAGTAATACAAGTGTCATCGTTTCCTCGGGCTCTGATGGAAGTGTGTACGGGGTCCATGGTGGGCACAGAGGTGACAGGAGCGGTGGGAGGAGCCTGGGCTGAGGCAGGAGGTGTGCAGGAAGGGTGATGCCAGAGCTCACTTCTGGAATGATTCTGTCAGAGGAGGCCGTCTGAGCTCAGAGTGGAGATGGACCATTCTGGTGTCCTAGGGGGACCCGGGGAGGCCGAGAAGGCCGGAGACTTGGCCCTGAGGAAGGAGGGGAGAGGAAGGAGTTACCTAAACAATAAGCCTAGGCCGGGCTCAGTAGCTTAGCCTGTCATCCCAGCACTTTGGGAGGCCTGAGCCTGCAAGTTCGAGACCAGCCTGGGCAACTTGGCGAGACCTCTTGTCTTTACGATAAATCAAATATTAGCCAGGCGTGGTGGTGCGTGCCTGTAGTTCTGGCTGGGGTGGCCGTGAGCATGCCACTGCATTGCAGCCTGGGCGACGGAGTGAGACTCCAACTCTCTTTCTCACACACACACACACACACACACACACACACACACACAAGAATAAGCCTTTGTCAGGCCACTAAACAAACACAGAAAGCGAAGGCAGTGTGGTGTTCCATCATATGTGTGTGCACCTGGCTCAAACATGCACACGTGTGACTGTGGGCACAGGGAGGCATAACCGAGCGAATGAGGGGTGACCTGAGAGGGCTCTGGACTTGCTTGCCCGCTGGGTCCTCGTTTCTGGACACTTAGGTCGAGGCACTTTGCCCTTCACGCTTGTGCAGGGCTCTCCCTCCCTCCTTGACAGTGTAGGTCTGGCCGGATGGAAAGTGGCATCGGTTTTAAGGCCCACAATCATGATCCCTTAGGTGCCACCGAGAAAGGAAGCCTCAGTGCCAGCTGGGGAGTGGCACACCTCGAAGGGCAAGAGGGATCCTGATTTTTTTTTCTCTGAGTCAAGAGTGTCACTCCGTCGCCCAGGTTGGAGTGCAGGGCCACGCTCACGGCCACCCCAGTGTCCAGCTGCTGGGCCCTGGCGATCCTTCCGCCTCAGCCTTCCAAGGAGCTGGAGCTACAGGCGCGCGCCACCACGCCCGGCTCATTTTTGATTGATTGTAGAGATGAGGTCTCGCCAAGTTGCCCGGGCGAGTCTCGAACCCACGGGCTCAGGCCATCCTCTTGCTTCGGCCTCCCAAAGTGCTGGGATGACAGGCTGAGCCACCAAGCCCAGCCGACTCTTCTTCTTTTTTTTTTTTTTTTTTGAGTTGGAGTCTCCCTCTGTCACCCAGGCTGGAGTGCAGTGGCCACTCCCGGCCACCGCAGCCTCGACCTGCTGGGCTCCAGCGATCCTTCCGCCTCAGCCTTCCGAGTAGCTGGAACTACAGGCGTGCACTACCACGCCTGGCTGATTGTTTGATTTATTGTAGAGATGAGGTCTCGCTTGCCCAGGCGGGTCTCGAACCCGCGGGCTCAGGCAATCCACTCACCTCAGCCTCCCAAAGGCGCGGGATTACAGGCTGAGCCACTGAGCCCGGCCCGACTCTTCTTTACTGGTAAATATTGAACTTATTTCTAAGTTTTTTTTCCTTCTTTTTCTTTTTCTCCTCCGCCCCGCCTCCCTTCTCCCCAAGCCCCTCCTCCTTCCCTGTTTTTTTCTCATTAACTACCGCTTCAGAGAATATCTTTATAGGTACACTTTTTTATTTATAATCACTAGTTGTTCATTGTAAATATATAATTGATACATAATCATACATATTCATGGGGTGTGGTGTGATGTTTAAAGGCATGTGCCTATGTATAATGACCGTATTCAACACTCTAGACACTTGCCATTTCTTTGCGGTGATAACATTCAAGACCTTCTTTCTTGCTATTGTGAAATACCCAGGAATTGTTATTTGCCGTAGTCACCCTCCTGTGTACTGTGTGTGTGTGTGTATGCACATATTACATTTTCTTCATTCATCTGTAGATGGGCATTTAGGTCGATTCCGAGCTGTATAGGTGAACTCTTGATTATTTTCTTGAGGATAGATACTCAGAAGTGAGAATAACTAGTTCAAATAATCTAGACATCCTTTTTTTTTTTTTTTTTTTTTTGAGTTAGAGTCTCACTCTGTCACCCAGGCTGGAGTACAGTGGCACACTCATGGCCACTGCAGCCTTGACCTGCTGGGCTCAGGTGATCCTTCCGGCTCAGCCTTCCAGATAGCTGGAACTACAGGTGCACACCACCACGCCTGGCTAAGTTTTTGATTTATTGTAGAGACGGTCTCACCAAGTTGCCCAGACTGGTCTCGAACCCCTGGACTCAGGCAATCCTCTTACCTCGGCCTCCCAAAGTGCTGGGATTACAGACTTGAGCCACCGCACCCGGCCCACAACAATATAAGATGTAAGTTCTGGCCAGGTGAACTGTAATCCTGGCCAGGGATGGGAGGCCAGAGTGGGAGGATTGCTTGAGGCCAGTAGTTCAATATCAGCCTAGGGAATATAGCAAGACCCCTGTCTCTCCAAAAGTAAATAAATAAATAACCGGGCATGGTGGCATAGAGTCCCGGCTGTTTAGGAGACTGAGGTGGGAGGATTGATAGAACCTAAGAGTTCATGGCTGCAGTGAGTCCTGATTGCACCACTGCACCCAAACCTGGGCAACAGAGTAAAACCCTGTCTCAAAAAAAAGAGAGGAAATTCCACCCTACCTTCATTAGCACTGAATATGACAGTAAAATCTTTTTCTAATTTTGTAAGACAAAAATCACACCTTACTGTAATTTGTATTTTTTTGATTACTGGTTAGATTGAATACTTGATTATCTTGGTTTTTATAGATGCTTATTAATGCAGAAGTTTCTGGCATGATTTTGTAGTTATTATAAATTAAGTAAATTATAAATTAAGAACAGATATAATTATGTGGGTGTCATGACATTTTAAATTAGGATTTATTTTTCCCTCGCAGTAGCATAATGGCTAGATTTTTAATAGTAAAGCATAATTGATTGGCAGGGTGCAGTAGCTCATGCCTGTAATCCCAGCACTTTGGGAGGCAGAGGCGAAAGGATTGCCTGAGCCCATGGGGTCAAGACCAGCCTGGGCAGTTTGGCGAGACTTCCTCTTTACAGTGAATCAAAAAATTAGCCAGGCGTGGTGGCGTGTGCCTGTGGTTCCAGTTACTTGGAAGGCTGAGGCGGAAGGATCGCCGGAGCCCAGCAGGTCGAGGCTGCGGTAGCCATGAGCGTGCCACTGCACTCCAGCCTGGACGACAGAGTGAGACACCTACTCAAAAAAGTAAAAAAAAAAAAAAAAAAGAATAATTTATGCAATCAGAAAATGTTGGAATCCTCTGAATTCCTCGTTCTGATCTGTTGCTCAGTTGATTTTTCAAGGCGAAATTTGATATTTTAAAAAATGATGAATGTAATATGTATAATGTTCATTATCCTTTTTTACTGGGTTAAAATTGTAATTGTAATGATTTTCCATGCATTTGTGAGGCTGTGAAACCTGATTAAGTATCCTAGCCAGGGATGAACATTTTAAAAGGTTATTTTTTCTGGGTGTGGTGGCTTATACCTGTAATCCCAGCACTTTGGAAGACTGAGGTAGAGGATTACTTGAGCCCAGGAGTTTGAGACCAGCCTGGGCAACATAGTAAGACCTCATCTCTACAAAAAATAAAAAATAAAAAAAATAAAAAAATTAGCTGGGTGAGCCCAGGAGGTCGAGGCTGTGGTGAGCTGCGATCGTGCCACCACACTCCAGCCTGGGCAACAGAGTGAGACCTCGACTCAAAAAATAAATAAATAGGTTACTCTTGAGCTACACTAACTATTTGTAAATGACTTTTTGCCACAGATAGCAGTGCATGCTTGATGAGTCCCTTTTTTGGAACAAAAAAGTGTATGTTAAGTAATACATACTCAAATGTAGAACTTTCCTGTGGCAGTGTTTATCTACTAGTGTGCTCTGTTAGAAACAGACTTCTCAGTGAAAGTGGAGGGAAGGGCCCAGTTTCGTTGACAGCCCATTGATGGACAAGGGCGCCTTGTCCTGGTGCTGTGTTATGTGGCTGTGGTGAGTCACAGAGCACCCTGGCCTGTTTTCGTATCTGGAAATGGAAACAGTCACACTGGCTATGAATGGCTCATATGATGAAAAACGGTCACATCGTGGTATTCTGCTGAAAATGGGGATGTCAGTGAGTTATCATCACAGTTGTTATTTGGTTCTTCTTTTTCAGTTTTTGGTGAACATGGATTTGTTGCATGGCTTGCTCCAATTCAGCACGTTTTAAATGATTTCACTCTGCAGATGTTAATGAGTTTGCCTGGATGATGAGATGGGGTGGTCAGTCTCCTGTTAACAAAAGGAGCTGCTAGATCATTCTCAAGAAGATAGGTTGGTCTATATAATTACTTTCTGCAAAGGAAAAAAAAAAAGGAAATTTGTACCGCAGAAATGAAACAGCCCAAACATTTTCAAACCAAAAAATAACGTTTTCTCTTTAGCTTATTCAGAGTGGTAGAGCTTCCTGAAAGTTTCTTTTTTCTCTTCCTGTTTTTTTTTTTTTAGGAGACAAAGTCTCACTCTTGCCCAGGCTGGAGTGCTCACTGTAACCTTTAACTTCTGGGCTTAAGAGGGTCTCCTGCTTCAGCCTCACAAGTAGGACTACAGATGTGTGCCACTACACCTGCCTAATTATTTGTAATTTTTTTGTAGAGACAGGGCCTTGCTATGTTGCCCGGCTGGGCTTGAATTCCTGACTTTGAGTGATCCTTCCACCATGGTCTCCTAAAACACTGGGATTACAGGCATGAGCCACTGCAACTAGCCGTAGAATTCTTCACTTAGAATATATAGCATTTGGCCAGACACAGTGGCTTATGCCTGTCATACCAGCGTTTTGGGAGGCTGAGGCAGGAGGATCACCTAAGGCCAGAAGTTTGAGACCAGCCTGGGCAACATAGCCAGACCTCGTCTCTACAGAAAAGTAAAAAAATTAGCAAGGCGTGGAAGTGTACACCTATAGTGCCAGATATTGGGGAGGCTGAGGGGGAGGCGGTCACTGGGCTTGGTAATTTGAGGTTGCAATGAGCTATAAGCTGTGATCACGCTACTGCACCCCAGCCTGGGTGACAGAGTGAGACTTTGTCTCTAAGCAAACACACAAACAGAGAAAAAACATAGAATACAGCATTTGCGAATATTGAAATAAAGTTTTTTTTGTGGGATTGCTACACTGTGGTAGGTATCCTATGTGAAGAGTGATCAGTACTAGGGGTTATGATAGTTTGGGGTACTTATATTTTTCATTTATTGTATGTATTTGAGCATTTTTGTGTCACTTATTTTCTTTCTTTCTTTTTTTTTTTTTTTTTGAGTTGGAGTCTCA